>JALBCY010000226.1:0-15000 GCA_023079485.1 Archilochus colubris | reverse complement strand
CCAATTATTGGGATCCCCTCCCAGTGACTGGGACCCCCCCATGATTTGGAACCCCGAATAACTGGGACCCCCCCAATAACTGGGACCCCCCCATGATTTGGACCCCCTCCCCAATTATTGGGATCCCCTCCAAGTGATTGGGACCCCCCCATGATTGGAAACCCCCCCCCCCCAATTATTGGGACCCCCCCCATGATTAGGAACCCCCCCCATGATTGGGACCCCCCCAACAATTGGGACCCCCATGATTGGGAACCCAGGATTGGGACCCCCCCCCCAATTATTGGGACCCCCCCATGACTAGGACCCCCCCCTCCCAGTGATTGGGACCCCCCCCCAATAATTGAGACCCCCCCATGATTGAGAACCCCCCCCATGATTGGGAACCCCTCATGATTGGGACCCCCATGATTGGGACCCCCCCCCAATTATTGGGATCCCCTCCCAGTGACTGGGACCCCCCCCATGATTGGGACCCCCCCATGATTGGGACCCCCCCTTCCCAGTGATTGGGACCCCCCCAATAATTGGGACCCCCCCCAATAATTGAGACCCCCCCATGATGTGGAACCCCCCCATGATTGGGACCCCCCCCCATGATTGGGAACCCCATGATTGGGAATCCCATGATTGGGAACCCCCCATGATTGGGAACCCCCCCATGATTGGGACCCCCCCCCAATTATTGGGATCCCCTCCCAGTGACTGGGACCCCCCCATGATTTGGAACCCCGAATAACTGGGACCCCCCCAATAACTGGGACCCCCCCATGATTTGGACCCCCTCCCCAATTATTGGGATCCCCTCCAAGTGATTGGGACCCCCCCATGATTGGAAACCCCCCCCCCCCAATTATTGGGACCCCCCTCATGATTAGGAACCCCCCCCATGATTGGGACCCCCCCATGATTGGGAACCCCATGATTGAGAACCCCCCTTCCCAGTGATTGGGACCCCCCCCCAATAATTGGGACCCCCCCATGATTGGGGACCCCCCACCCATTCTTGGGACCCCCCCATGATTGGGGACCCCCCCCATGCTTGGGGACCCTCCCCATTATTGGGGACCCCCCCCCATGCTTGAGGACCCCCCCCATGCTTGGGGATCCCCCCCCCATTCTTGGGGACCCCCCCCCATTCTTGGGGCCCCCCCCCATGCTTGGGGACCCCCCCCATGTTTGGGGACCCCTCCTCATCATTGGGGACCCCCCCCATGCTTGGGGATCCCCCACCCATTCTTGGGGACCCCCCCCATGCTTGGGGACCCCCCCATGCTTGGGGACCCCCCCCCCTTCCCCCAATAAAAGCGATTCGGGCGCTGCTCCGCCTCTCCTCGCTCCCCATTGGTTCTCGCTGCCGTCAGTCAGCTGCGCCGCGCAGCGCGATTGGTTGGAAAGGGACGGGGGTGGGGGGGGGTGGGCCCCAAGGCGCCGCTGTGACTCGTTCCGGTTGGCTGCGGTACCCGTCGCTCAGGGCGAGCCGCCCGCTGATTGGCCGAGGCTTTAGCTAAGGGGCGGGACAAACGTCGATTGGCGGGGTCAGACGAGGCTGTGGGCGGGAGGGGGGGAGGTGGGTTCTGATTGGCTGAGGGGAGAACTTCCGGCGGAAGTGGGGGCGTGAGGGAGGGGAGAGAGGGAGCGGCGGCCGCAACCATGAACATCAGGAACGCGCGGGTGGGGGAGAAGGGTCCGGGGCTGGAGAGAGAGGGAGAAGGAGACCCCGGGGGAGGAAGGGCCCTGGGGAATGCCCGGGGGCCTGTGAGGGGGTTCTGAGGGAGAGAGCGGGACCTGGGGGAAGGACCCGGGGGCTGAGGCCGCTGGGGGTCTGAGGGGGAGAGGATCTGGGGGACCCGGAGGGGCTGAGAGGGGGCTCAGCCTGGCCTTTGTGGGGGTCTGAGGGGAGAGGACTTGGGGAGGGGGGAGAAGGGCCCTGGGGGACCCAGGGGCTGAGAGGGGGGTCAGCCAGGCTTTGGGGGCTTCTGAGGGGGAGAGTGGGACCTGGAGGGGAGGAAGAGACCCTGGGGGAGATCGACCTGGGGGAAGGGTCCGGGGGTTGGGCGGGGAGCGGGGGAGGCTCAGCCCGGCCTTGGGGGTGTGAGGGGGGAGAGTGGGACCTGGGGGGGGGGGAGACCCCCGGGGGGTTGAACGGCCCCGGGCGGGGGGAAGGGTCCAGGGGGGGCTGTGAGGGGGGGGGGGGGCTCAGCCCAGCCCTGGGGGGTCTGAGGGGGGAGAGTGGGACCTGGGGGGGGGAGAAGGAGACCCCCGGGACGGGGGGGGGAGGAGAGCCCGGGGGGGGAAGGGTCCAGGGGGCAAAGGGTCCGGGATGGGGGGGAGAGAAGGGCCCTGGGGGGGGAAGGAGACCCCCAGTGTGGGGGGGGGGGATGGGTCCTGGGGGGGGGAAGGGTCCAGGAGGGGAGCAGGGGGCTCAGCCCGGCCTTGGGGGTCTGAGGGGGAGAGGGGACCTGGGGGAAGGAGACCCTGGGAAGAAGGGCCCTGGGGCTGAGGGGGCTCAGCCCGGCCCTGGGGGTCTGAGGGGGGAGAGTGGGACCTTGGGTGGGGGGGGGGAAGGAGACCCTGGGGGGGGGAGAAGGGACCTGGGGGAGGGGAAGGGTCCGGGGAAGGGGGGGACCCGGGGGGGGCTGAGAGGGGGAGGGGGAGCCCAGCCCAGCCTTGGGGGGGGGGTCTGAGGGGGGAGAGTGGGACCTGGGAGAGGGGGAGTGGGGGCAGCCTGAGCTTTCCCTTGGGTTGTTTTTTTTTTTGTTTTTTTTTGGGGGGTGCCCTGACCCCCCCCCTTTTTCCCCCCTCTTTTCCCCCCCTTTTCCCCTCTTTTCCCCCCCTTTTCCCCCCCTTTCCCCCCCCCCAGCCCGAGGACCTGATGAACATGCAGCACTGCAACCTCCTCTGCCTGCCCGAGAACTACCAGATGAAATACTACTTCTACCACGGCCTCTCCTGGCCTCAGGTACATCCCATGACCCCCCCCCACCCCAAAACTCCCTTCCCTGATTTCTGCCCCCCCTTTAAACCCCCCCCTTTTTTTTTTTTTCCTTCTTTCCCCCCCCCCTCTCAGCTTTCCTACATCGCTGAGGACGAGAATGGGAAGATCGTGGGCTACGTCCTGGCTAAGATGTGAGTCTGGTTTGGGGGGGTTTTATCCCACCCCCCTCATCCTTTCCCCCTTATTTTTATGGGGGGGGCACTCAATGGTTTGTTTTAGGGGGGGGGGACACCCCCTCTCCCCCCTCCCTCACTGCTGTCACCTTGCAGGGAGGAAGACCCCGACGACGTCCCCCATGGGCACATCACCTCCTTGGTAAGATCTGGGGGTTCCTTGGGGTCTCTGAGCATTTGGGGGGGGTCTTCTGGTTGTGGGGGGGCCCCTCTGGTTGGGGGGGGGCCCTTTGGTTGTGGGGGGGCCCTCTGTTGGGGAGGGGGCTCTGTTTTGGGGGGGGGCTGGAGTTTTGGGTGCCCTTCCAGAGCTTTTGGGGTCTCTTTGGTGTTTGATTCATTCCCAAAGGTTTTGGGGAGGTTTTAAAGGGGGGGTTGGGATATTCTGGAGGTTTTTTTTTAGGGGGGGGGTTTGGGGGTCTCCTCATGTTGCCCCCCCCCTCTTCTCCCCCCTTCTCAAGGCTGTGAAGCGCTCACACCGACGCCTGGGGCTGGCCCAGAAGCTGATGGACCAAGCTTCCCGAGCCATGATTGAGAACTTCAATGCCAAATACGTCTCCCTCCACGTCAGGAAAAGGTGGGGGGATGCCCCCCCCCCAAAAAAAAAAATAAAAATAACCCTTGAGACCCCCCCACCTTCTTAAAATTCCCCTCTTCTCCCCTTGGTTTGGAAGCAACCGAGCAGCTCTGCACCTCTACTCCAACACCCTCAACTTCCAGTAAGTTTTTTTTTTGGGGGGGTTTGGGGATATTTTGGGGGTTTTTTATTTAGGGGGGGCCGTGTTTTTTTTTTTGGGGGGGGGGGGTTTAGGTAGCTCTGAGGGGAAGGGGGGGGTTTAGGGGAGCTCGTGGTGATGCTATGAGAGAAAAAGGGGGGGACCCCCCACCCTCTCCCCAATCCCCCCCCAACCCTTTCCCCAATCCCCCCCCCCTCTCCCCAATCCCCCCCCACCCTCTCCCCAATCCCCCCCCCACCCTCTCCCCAATCCCCCTCCCACCCTTTCCCCAATCCCCCCACCCTCTCCCCAATTCCCCCCCCTTTCCCCAATCCCCCCCCCACGTTTCTGCACCCCAAAATAACCCTTTCCCCCCCCCCAAAACACAAAGGATCAGTGAGGTGGAGCCCAAGTACTACGCAGATGGGGAGGATGCTTATGCCATGAAGAGAGACCTCACCCAAATGGCAGATGAGGTGTTGCCCCCTCCCCCTTTTTTTAAGCCCCCCCCCATATTTTTGGGGGTTTTTTTCCCCTTTTTATTCCTCCCCCCCCCCCAAAAAAGAAAAAAACAAACAAACTCCCAAAAATCTCATTTCTCAGCTGAGGAAACAAGTGGAGCAGAAGGAACGTGGACGCCCCCCAGCTCCCACTGAGCCCCCCAGGAGTGGGGAAGGGGTTTGTGGAACAGGTGGGGGGGGTCCCCAACCTCCAGCTGGGGCCCCCCCCCACGAAGATCTGGGTGGGGACAGCAAAGATGTCAGTGAGGTGAGCGAGACCACGGAGAGCACGGATGTCAAGGACAGCTCTGAGGCCTCTGACTCTGCTTCCTAGGGACCCCCCCACCCCAAAACCCCCCCTTCCGGGGTGCTGGGGCAATAAATCCCCCCCCCCCTCCATCCTCTGCTTCTCTGTTGTGTTTGGGGGTGTGGGGGGGGGCTCCTCACCCTTTCAGGGGGGTCTTGGGGGGAAGGGTTTCACCTCCTGTGGTGGTTTGGGGGTGCTTCAAAGGGGTCTCAGCTCCTGGGGGGCAGGACTGGGATGGGGGGGGGGAACCCGACTGGTGGGTGAGGGGAAGGCTGTGGATGGGTTCAGCAAAGCCTTTGACACCGTGTCCCACAGCATCCTCCTGAAGAAGCTGTCACCTTGGACAGGAGCACCCTGTGCTGGGTCAGGAACTGCTGGAACGGGCCCAGAGAGTGGTGCTGAACGGGGCTGCATCAAAATCATAGAATCATAGAATTGGCTGGGTTGGAAGGGACCTCAGAGCTCATCAAGTCCAACCCTTGATCCACTCCCCCCGTGGTTCCCAGCCCATGGCACTGAGTGCCACATCCAGGCTCTTTGGAAAGATCTCCAGACACGGAGAATCCACTACTTCCCTGGGCAGCCCATTCCAATGCCTGATCACCCTCTCCAGAAAGAAATTCTTTCTCATCTCCAACCTAAACCTCCCCTGGCACAACCTGAGACCCTGCCCTCTTGTCTTGCTGAGAGTTGCCTGGGAAAAGAGCCCAACCCCCCCCTGGCTCCAACCTCCTTTCAGGGAGTTGCAGAGAGTGATGAGGTCTCCCTGAGCCTCCTCTTCTCCAGCCTCAACACCCCCAGCTCCCTCAGCCCTTCCTCACAGGAATTCTGCTGGATCCCTTCACCAGCCCAGTTCCCTCCTTTGGACCTCCATCTCCTTCCTGAACTGAGGGGCCCAGAACTGGACACAGGACTCAAGCTGTGGCCTCACCAGGGGCAGAATCCCCTCCCTGGACCTCTTGGCCACACTCTTCCTCATCCAGGATGCCCTTGGGATTCTTGGCCACACTGCTGGCTCATGGTCACCTTCCTGTCACCCCAAGCTCCCAGGTCCCTTTCTGCCACTCTGGAGCTCCCCATGGGGTTGTTGTGGCCAAAATTCAGGACCTGGCACTTGGAATGTTGAACCTCATCCCGTTGGGATCATCCCAACTCTCCAACCTCCTTTCAGGGAGTTGCAGAGAGTGATGAGGTCTCCCCTGAGCCTCCTCTTCTCCAGCCTCAACACCCCCAGCTCCCTCAGCCCTTCCTCACAGGAATTCTGCTGGATCCCTTCACAGCCTCCTTGCTCTTCTCTGGACCTGCTCCAGCACCTCAATCTCCTTCCTGAGCTGAGGGGCCCAGAACTGGACACAGGACTCAAGCTGTGGCCTCACCAGGGCTGAGCACAGGGGCAGAATCCCTTCCCTGGACCTGCTGGCCACGCTGTTCCTGAGCCAGCCCAGGATGCCATTGGCCTTCTTGGCCACCTGGGCACACTGCTGGCTCATGGTCACCTTCCTGGCAATCCAGACTCCCAGGTCCCTTTCTGCCACGCTGTGCCCAGCCTGGAGCTCCCCATGGGGTTGTTGTGTTGAACCTCATCCCCTTGGAATCATCCCAACTCTCCAGTCTCTCCAGGTCCCTCTGCAGAGCCCTCCTGCCTTCCAGCTGATCCACACTCCCCCCCAGCTTGGTGTCGTCTGCGAATTTGCTGATGATGGACTCAATCCCCTCATCTAAATCATCAATGAAGACATTGAACAGAACTGGGCCCAACACTGATCCCTGGGGGACACCACTAGTGACCGGCCGCCAACTGGATCAGCCCCGTTCAGCACCACTCTCTGGGCCCGTTCCAGCAGTTCCTGACCCAGCACAGGGTGCTCCTGGCTGATCCATGGGCTGACAGCTTCTTCAGGAGGATGCTGTGGGAGACGGTGTCAAAGGCTTTGCTGAAGTCCAGGCAGACCACATCCACAGCCTTCCCCTCATCCACCAGTGGGGTCACCCGATCATAAAAGGAGCTCAGGTTGGTCAGACAGGACCTGCCCTTCCTAACCCCGTGCTGGCTGGGTCTGATCCCTTGCCCATCCTGCAAGGATGCAAAGCCGCAAAATGGCGGCTGTGGTGTCCAAAATGGCGGCTGTGGTGTCCCCCAGGGATCAGTGTTGGGCCCAGTGCTGTTCAATGTCTTTATTGATGATTTAGATGAGGGGATTGAGTCCCTCATCAGCAAATTCACAGATGACACCAAGCTGGGGGGAGTGTGGATCAGCTGGAAGGAAGGAAGGACCTGGACAGACTGGAAAGTTGGGGATGAGGTTCAACATTCCAAGTGTCAGGTCCTGCACTTTTGGTGAAAACAACCCTAAAAACTGTTCAGGAGAAAGGGCAAGGCCTTTGACACCACTTCCCTCAGGATTCTCCTGGAAAAGCTGTGGATCAGCCATGTCTGGAAGGGGCCCAGAGAGTGGTGCTGAACGGGGCTGCATCAAAATGGCGGCTGTGGTGTCCCCCAGGGATCAGTGTTGGGCCCAGTGCTGTTCAATGTCTTTAGTGATGATTTAGATGAGGGGATTGAGTCCATAATTAATTAATTAGCAGATGACACCAAGCTGGGGAGAGGTGTTGGTCAGCTAGAAGTAAGGAATGACCTGGACAGACTGGAGAGTTGGGATGACTCCAAGGGGATGAGGTTCAACACAACAACCCCATGGGGAGCTCCAGGCTGGGCACAGAGTGGCAGAAAGGGACCTGGGATTGGCAGGAAGCTGAACAGGAGCCTCCCAGTCCAAACTGGTGAATTCCCAATCCATACTGGTTCATTCCCAGTCCATACTGGTGTATTCCCCATCCATGCTGGAGCTCCCCAGTCCATACTGGTGCATCCCCAGTCCGTACTGGTCACTCCCATTCCATACTGGTGCACTCCCAGTCCTTACTGGTGCATTCCTAATCCTTACTGGTCCACTCCCAGTCCACACTGGTGCATTCCCAGTTCATACTGGTGTATTCTCAATCCATACTGGTTCATTCCCAGTCCACACTGGTGCATTCCCCATCCATGCTGGAGCTCCCCAGTCCAGACTGGTGCATCCCCAGTCCGTACTGGTCACTCCCATTCCATACTGGTTCATTCCCAGTCCACACTGGTGCATTCCCAGTTCATACTGGTGTATTCTCAGTCCTTACTGGTGCATTCCCTGTCCATGCTGTGGCTCCCCAGTCCGTACCGGTCACTCCCATTCCATACTGGTGCATTCCCAGTTCATACTGGTGCATTCCCAATCCATACTGGTTCATTCCCAGTCCACACTGGTGCATTCCCAGTTCATACTGGTGTATTCTCAGGCCTTATTGGTGCATTCTCTGTCCATGCTGTGGCTCCCCAGTCCGTACTGGTTCATTCCCATTCCATACTGGTGCACTCCCAGTCCTTACTGGTGAATTCCCAATCCATACTGGTGCATTCCCATCCCACACTGGTTCATTCCCAGTCCTTACTGGTGCATTCCCCATCCATGCTGTGGCTCCCTAGTCCATACTGGTGCATTCCCAGTCCATACTGGAGCTCCCCAGTCCATACTGGTGCATCTCCAGCCCGTACTGGTCACTCCCATTCCATACTGGTGCACTCCCAGTCCTTCCTGGTGCATTCCTAATCCTTACTGGTCCACTCCCAGTCCAAACTGGTGAATTCCCAGTTCATACTGGTTCATTCCCAGTCCACACTGGTGCATTCCCTGTCCATGCTGTGGCTCCCCAGTCCGTACTGGTCACTCCCATTCCATACTGGTCCACTCCCAGTCCTTACTGGTGAATTCCCAATCCTTACTGGTTCATTTCCAGTCCACACTGGTGCATTCCCAGTCCATACTGGTGTATTCCCAGTCCTTACTGGTGCATTCCCCATCAATGCTGTGGCTCCCCAGTCCATACTGGTTCATTCCCAGTCCATACTGGAGCTCCCCAGTCCGTACTGGTCACTCCCATTCCATACTGGTGCACTCCCAGCCCTTCCTGATGCATTCCCGGTCCTTACTGGTCTGCTCCCAGTCCAAACTGGTGCATTCCCAATCCATACTGGTTTATTCCCAGTCCACACTGGTGCATTCCCAGTTCATACTGGTGTATTCTCAGTCCTTACTGGTGCATTCTCTGTCCATGCTGTGGCTCCCCAGTCCGTACTGGTTCATGCCCATTCCATACTGGTCCACTCCCAGTCCTTACTGGTCTGCTCCCAGTCCAAACTGGTGAATTCCCAATCCATACTGGTTCATTCCCAGTCCACACTGGTGCATTCCCCATCCATGCTGGAGCTCCCCAGTCCAGACTGGTGCATCCCCAGTCCGTACTGGTCACTCCCATTCCATACTGGTCCACTCCCAGTCCTTACTGGTGAATTCCCAATCCATACTGGTTCATTCCCAGTCTACACTGGTGCATTCCCAGTCCTTACTGGTGCATTCCCAATCCATACTGGTTCATTCCCAGTCTACACTGGTGCATTCCCAGTCCAAACTGGTGAATTCCCAATCCATACTGGTTCATTCCCAGTCTACACTGGTGCATTCCCAGTCCAAACTGGTGAATTCCCAATCCATACTGGTTCATTCCCAGTCCACACTGGTGCATTCCCAGTCCATACTGGAGCTCCCCAGTCCATACTGGTGCATCTCTAGTCCGTACTGGTCACTCCCATTCCATACTGGTCCACTCCCAGTCCTTCCTGGTGCATTCCTAATCCTTACTGGTCCACTCCCAGTCCACACTGGTGCATTCCCAGTTCATACTGGTGTATTCTCAATCCATACTGGTTCATTCCCAGTCTACACTGGTGCATTCCCCATCCATGCTGGAGCTCCCCAGTCCAGACTGGTGCATCCCCAGTCTGTACTGGTCACTCCCATTCCATACTGGTGCATTCCCAGTTCATACTGGTGCATTCCCAATCCATACTGGTTCATTCCCAGTCCACACTGGTTCATTCCCAGTCCATACTGGAGCTCCCCAGTCCGTACTGGTCACTCCCATTCCATACTGGTGCACTCCCAGTCCTTACTGGTGCATTCCTAATCCTTACTGGTCCACTCCCAGTCCACACTGGTGCATTCCCAGTTCATACTGGTGTATTCTCAATCCATACTGGTTCATTCCCAGTCCACACTGGTGCATTCCCAGTTCATACTGGTGTATTCCCAGTCCTTACTGGTGCATTCCCTGTCCATGCTGTGGCTCCCCAGTCCGTACTGGTCACTCCCATTCCATACTGGTGCACTCCCAGTCCTTACTGGTGAATTCCCAATCCATACTGGTTCATTCCCAGTCCACACTGGTGCATTCCCCATCCATGCTGTGGCTCCCTAGTCCATACTGGTGCATCCCCAGTCCATACTGGAGCTCCCCAGTCCATACTGGTGCATCTCCAGCCCGTACTGGTCACTCCCATTCCATACTGGTGCACTCCCAGCCCTTCCTGATGCATTCCCGGTCCTTACTGGTCTGCTCCCAGTCCAAACTGGTGCATTCCCAGTTCATACTGGTGTATTCTCAGTCCTTACTGGTGCATTCCCTGTCCAAGCTGTGGCTCCCCAGTCCGTACTGGTCACTCCCATTCCATACTGGTCCACTCCCAGTCCTTACTGCTGCATTCCCAATCCTTACTGGTCCGCTCCCAGTCCAAACTGGTGCATTCCCAATCCATACTGGTTCATTCCCAGTCCATACTGGTGCATTCCCAGTCCTTACTGGTCTCCTCCCAGTCCATACTGGTGGCACTGACAGCTTGGAGGACTTAAAACCATCGAGAAGCGCTGAGCAGAGGGGACGGGGGGGGAAGGGGGCGGGCCGGACCCTCAGCAACCCCCCGAGTCCCCGCCCCTTGTGTCAAACCACCCAATCAGCGCTCAGTCCCCGCCCTCTTTTCCCCACACCAACCAATCACCGCTCACTCTCCCCTTAAGCCCCGCCCCTTTTCCCGTCCCCAGGGCGGTGCCGCCGCCATTTTGGGCGTGAGGCGGCGCCGCCATTTTGAGGGGGGGGAACCCAGAGCGGGGGGAGCCCCGACCGCCCCCTCCCCCCCCCAGCCCCGGGACCCCCCCAGATCACCCCAAATCCCCCCAAAACCCCCCCAGGACCCCCCCCAGAAACAAACCCCCCCCCGGGAGCCGCCATGGCCGCTGTTTGGCAGCAAATCCTCGCTTTGGATGCTCGGTGAGGGGGGGGGGGGTCCCTGGTGTTAGGGGGGGTCCCCAGTACTTGGGGGGGGGCTCAGGGTCCTTCTGGGTGGGGATTTCCCTCCCTGGGGGGGTCCCTGATCTTCTGGGGGGGTCCCTGGTATTTAGGGGGGGTCCCCAATACTTGGGGGGGGGGGCTCAGGGTCCTTCTGGGTGGGATTTTCCCCCATTTGGGGGGGGTCCCTTCCTTCTTGGGGGGGTCCCTGATATTTAGGGGGGGGTCCCATCACTCTGGGGCCCTTTGGGTGGGATTTTCACCCCCTGGGGGGGGTCCCTTCTTTCTTGGGGGGGTCCCTGATACTTGAGGGGGGGTCCCTGATATTTAGGGGGGGTCCCCAATACTTGGGGGGGGGCTCAGGGTCCTTCTGGGTGGGGATTTCCCCTCCTGGGGGGGTCCCTGATATTTGAGGGGGGTCCCCAATACTTGGGGGGGGGCTCAGGGTCCTTTTGGGTGGGATTTTCCCCCACTTGGGGGGGGTCTCTTCCTTCTTGGGGGGGTCCCTGACATGTGAGGGGGGGTCCCTGATATTCTGGGGGGGGTCCCCAATACTTGGGGGGGGGCTCAGGGTCCTTCTGGGTGAGGTTTTCCCTCCCTGGGGGGGTCCCTGATACTTGAGGGGGGGTCCCTTCCTTATTGGGGGGGGTCCCTGACATGTGAGGGGGGGTCCCTGATCTTCTGGGGGGGTCCCTGATATTTGGGGGGGGGTCCCCAATACTTGGGGGGGGCTCAGGGCCCTTCTGGGTGGGGATTTCCCTCCCTGGGGGGGTCCCTGATCTTCTGGGGGGGTCCCTGACATGTGAGGGGGGGTCCCTGGTATTTGAGGGGGGGTCCCTGATATTCTGGGGGGGGTCCCCAATACTTGGGGGGGGGTCCCTGAGATTTTGGGGGGGCTCAGGGTCCTTCTGGGTGGGGTTTTCCCTCCCTGGGGGGGTCCCTGATACTTGAGGGGGGGTCCCTTCCTTCTTGAGGGGGTCCCTGATATTCTAGGGGGGGTCCCTGGTATTTGGGGGGGGGTCCCTGGTATTAGGGGGGGTCCCCAATACTTGGGGGGGGTCCCAGGGTCCTTCTGGGTGGGGATTTCCCTCCCTGGGGGGGTCCCTGATATTTAGGGGGGGTCCCTTCCTTCTTGGGGGGGGTCCCTGACATGTGAGGGGGGGTCCCTGATCTTCTGGGGGGGTCCTTGATATTTAGGGGGGGGGTCAGGACCCTTCTGGGTGGGGATTTCCCTCCCTGGGGGGGTCCCTGATATTCTGGGGGGGGTCCCCAATACTTGGGGGGGGGCTCAGGGTCCTTCTGGGTGGGATTCTCCCTCCCTGGGGGGGTCCCTGATACTTGAGGGGGGGTCCCTTCCTTCTTGGGGGGGGTCCCTGACATGTGAGGGGGGGTCCCTGATCTTCTGGAGGGGTCCCTGGTATTTGGGGGGGGGTCCCCAATACTTGGGAGGGGGCTCAGGGTCCTTCTGGGTGGGATTTTCCCTCCCTGGGGGGGTCTCTTCCTTCTTGGGGGGGTCCCTGATATTTAGGGGGGGGTCCCCCATACTTGGGTGGGGGTCCCATCACTCTGGGTCCCTCTGGGTGGGATTTTCCCCCCCTTGGGGGGCTCCTTTTTCCCGGGGGGGTCTCCCTGACTCCCCCCCCCCCTTTTCTTCTCCCCCCCCCCCAGCTGTGCCACCCTCAGGACCCTGATATTTGAGGGGGGGGTCCCCAATACTTGGGGGGGGCTCAGGGTCCTTTTGGGTGGGATTTTCCCCCATTTGGGGGGGGTCTCTTCCTTCTTGGGGGGGTCCCTGATACTTGGGTGGGGGTCCCATCACTCTGGGGCCCTTTGGGTGGGATTTTCACCCCCTGGGGGGGGTCCCTGATACTTGAGGGGGGGTCCCTGATATTCTAGGTGGGGTCCTTTATATTTGGGGGGGGGTCCCTGATATTTAGGGGGGGGTCCCCAATACTTGGGGGGGGGCTCAGGGTCCTTCTGGGTGGGGATTTCCCTCCCTGGGGGGGTCCCTGATATTTAGGGGGGGTCCCTTCCTTCTTGGGGGGGGTCCCTGACATGTGAGGGGGGGTCCCTGATCTTCTGGGGGGGTCCCTGATATTTGAGGGGGGGGTCCCCAATACTTGGGGGGGGGCTCAGGGTCCTTCTGGGTGGGATTTTCCCCCACTTGGGGGGGGTCTCTTCCTTCCTGGGGGGGTCCCTGATATTCTGGGGGGGTCCTTGATACTTGAGGGGGGGTCTCCCATACTTGGGTGGGGGTCCCATCACTCTGGGGCCCTCTGGGTGGGATTTTCCCCCACTTGGGGGGGGTCTCTTCCTTCTTGGGGGGGTCCCTGATACTTGAGGGGGGTCCCTGATATTTAGGGGGGGTCCCCAATACTTGGGGGGGGGCTCAGGGTCCTTCTGGGTGGGGATTTCCCTCCCTGGGGGAGTCCCTGATACTTGGGGGGGGGTCCCTGATATATGGGAGGGGGGGTCCCCCATACTTGGGTGGGGGTCCCATCACTCTGGGGCCCTTTTGGGTGGGATTTTCACCCCCTGGGGGGGGTCTCTTCCTTCTTGGGGGGGTCCCTGATACTTGAGGGGGGGTCCCTGATCTTAGGGGGGGGTCCCCAATACTTGGGGGGGGTCCCTGAGATTTTGGGGGGGCTCAGGGTCCTTCTGGGTGGGAATTTCTCCCCCTGGGGGGGTCCCTGATATTCTGGGGGGGTCCCTGGTATTTGGGGGGGGGTCCCCAATACTTGGGGGGGGGCTCAGGGCCCTTCTGGGTGGGGTTTTCCCTCCCTGGGGGGGTCTCTTCCTTCCTGGGGGGGTCCCTGATATTCTGGGGGGGGTCCCCAATACTTGGGGGGGGGTCCCTGAGATTTGGGGGGGGGTCCCCGATACTTGGGGGGGGGCTCAGGGTCCTTCTGGGTGGGATTCTCCCTCCCTGGGGGGGTCCCTGATATTTGAGGGGGGTCCCCAATACTTGGGGGGGGCTCAGGGTCCTTCTGGGTGGGATTTTCCCCCATTTGGGGGGGGTCCCTTCCTTCTTGGGGGGGTCCCTGATATTTAGGGGGGGGTCCCATCACTCTGGGGCCCTTTGGGTGGGATTTTCACCCCCTGGGGGGGGTCCCTTCTTTCTTGGGGGGGTCCCTGATACTTGAGGGGGAGTCCTTGATATTTAGGGGGGGGTCCCTGGTATTTAGGGGGGGCTCAGGGTCCTTCTGGGTGGGGTTTTCCCTCCCTGGGGGGGTCCCTGATATTCTGGGGGGGGTCCCCAATACTTGGGGGGGGGCTCAGGGTCCTTCTGGGGGGGATTTTCCCCCATTTAGGGGGGGTCTCTTCCTTCCTGGGGGGGTCCCTGATATTTGAGGGGGGGTCCTTGATACTTAGGGGGGGGGTCCCCGACATTTGGGGGGGCTCAGGGCCCTTTTGGGTGGGATTTTCCCCCATTTGGGGGGGGTCCCTTCTTTCTTGGGGGGGTCCCTGATATTTGAGGGGGGGTCCCTGATATTCTGGGGGGGGTCCCCAATACTTGGGGGGGGGTCCTTGAGATTTTGGGGGGGCTCAGGGTCCTTCTGGGTGAGGTTTTCCCTCCCTGGGGGGGTCCCTGATCTTCTGGGGGGGTCCCCAATACTTGGGGGGGGGCTCAGGGTCCTTCTGGGTGGGGTTTTCCCTCCCTGGGGGGGTCCCTGATACTTGAGGGGGGGTCCCTTCCTTCTTGAGGGGGTCCCTGATATTTGAGGGGGGGTCCCTGATACTTGAGGGGGGGTCCCTGGTATTTGGGGGGGGGTCCCCAATACTTGGGGGGGGCTCAGGGTCCTTCTGGGTGGGATTTTCCCCCACTTGGGGGGGGTCTCTTCCTTCCTGGGGGGGTCCCTGATATTTAGGGGGGGTCCCCAATACTTGGGGGGGGGGTCCCTGATACTTGGGGGGGGGTCCCTGATATATGGGTGGGGGTCCCATCACTCTGGGTCCCTCTGGGTGGGATTTTCCCCCCTCTGGGTGGGATTTTCCCCCCCTTGGGGGGCTCCTTTTTCCCGGGGGGGTTTCCCTAACTTCCCCCCCCCCCTTTTCTTCTCCCCCAGCCTGCTGTAATCCAGCCGCCCAGATCTTT
>JALBCY010000221.1:0-114772 GCA_023079485.1 Archilochus colubris | reverse complement strand
TGACGTTCTCTCCCCGTTTCCTGACGTTCTCTCCCCATTTCCTGACGTTCTCTCCCCGTTTCCTGACGTTCTCTCCCCGTTTCCTGACGTTTTCTCCCCGTTTCCTGACGTTCTCTCCCCTTTTCCCCGTTTCCTGACGTTCTCTCCCCGTTTCCTGACGTTCTCTCCCCGTTTCCTGACGTTCTCTCCCCGTTTTTCCCGTTTCCTGACGTTCTCTCCCCGTTTCCTGACGTTCTCTCCCCATTTTCCCCATTTCCTGACGTTCTCTCCCCGTTTCCTGACGTTCTCTCCCCATTTCTGACGTTCTCTCGTTTCCTGGCGTTCTCTCCCCGTTTCTGGCGTTCTCTCCCCGTTTCCTGGCGTTCTCTCCCCATTTCCCCATTTACAACGTTCTCTCGTTCCTGGCGTTCTCTCTCCCCATTTCCTAGCTTCTCTCCCGTTTCTGGCGTTCTCTCCCATTTCTAGCGTTCTCTCCCGTTTTTCCCGTTTCCTATCGTTCTCCCCGTTTCCGCTGTTCCTCACCCTTTCTCCCGTTCTCTCCCTTTCCTGACGTTTTCTCCCCGTTTCCCCGTTCTCCCCTTTCGTTTCCGTTTCCTGACGTTCTCTCCCCGTTTTCCCCGTTTCCTGACGTTCTCTCCCCGTTTCGCTCTCCCGTTTCCTCGTTCTCACCCTTTCCTGCCGTTCTCCCCGTTTCCTGCGTTCTCTCCCCGTTTCCTGACGTTCTCTCCCCGTTTCCTGACGTTCTCTCCCCGTTTTCCCCATTTCCTGACGTTCTCTCCCCGTTTCCTGACGTTCTCTCCCCCTTTTCCCCGTTTCCTGACGTTCTCTCCCCGTTTCCTGACGTTTTCTCCCCGTTTCCTGACGTTCTCTCCCCGTTTCCTGACGTTCTCTCCCCGTTTCCTGACGTTCTCTCCCCGTTTCCTGACGTTCTCTCCCCGTTTCCTGACGTTCTCTCCCCGTTTTCCCCGTTTCCTGACGTTCTCTCCCCATTTTCCCCATTTCCTGACGTTCTCTCCCCATTTCCTGACGTTCTCTCCCGTTTCCTGACGTTCTCTCCCCGTTTTGCGTTCTCTCCCGTTTCTGACGTTCTCTCGTTTCCTCGTTCTCTCCCCGTTTCTGACGTTCTCTCCCCGTTTCTGACGTTCTCTCCCCGTTTCTGACGTTTCTCTCCCGTTTCCCGTCACGTTCTCTCCCCGTTTCCTGACGTTTTCTCCCCGTTTTCCCCATTTCCTGACGTTCTCTCCCCGTTTCCTGACGTTCTCTCCCCATTTCCTGACGTTCTCTCCCCGTTTCCTGACGTTCTCTCCCCGTTTCCTGACGTTCTCTCCCCGTTTCCTGACGTTCTCTCCCCGTTTTTCCCGTTTCCTGACGTTCTCTCCCCGTTTCCTGACGTTCTCCCCGTTTCTCGTTTCCTCCCGTTTCCTCTGACGTTCTCTCCCGTTTCGCGTTCTCTCCCATTTCCGTTCCTCATTTCTGACGTTCTCTCCCCGTTTCCTGACGTTCTCTCCCCGTTTCCTGACGTTCTCTCCCCGTTTCCTGACGTTCTCTCCCCGTTTCCTGACGTTCTCTCCCCATTTTCCCCATTTCCTGACGTTCTCTCCCCGTTTCCTGACGTTCTCTCCCCGTTTCCTGACGTTCTCTCCCCGTTTCCTGACGTTTTCTCCCCATTTTCCCCATTTCCTGACGTTCTCTCCCCGTTTCCTGACGTTCTCTCCCCATTTCCTGACGTTCTCTCCCCGTTTCCTGACGTTCTCTCCCCGTTTCCTGACGTTCTCTCCCCGTTTCCTGACGTTCTCTCCCCGTTTTTCCCGTTTCCTGACGTTCTCTCCCCGTTTCCTGACGTTCTCCCCGTTCCTTCCCCGCAGTGCAACGTGTACAACTCGGGGCAGCGCCGGAAGCTCCTCTCCTTCAAGGGCTTCTCCCGCAAGGCCGTGGTGATCCTGCCCCCCGAGGAGGCCTGGAGGGAGCGGCTGCAGCGCCGCAGGGAGGCCGAGGGCGAGGACGTCCCCGACTCCGTCATGCTGGAGATGAAAGGTGGGCAACGGCACCCCAAAACTGCCCGGGGCACCCCAAAACAGCCCGGGGCACCCCAAAACAGCCTGGGGCACCCCAAAACTGCCCGGGGCACCCCAAAACAGCCTGGGGCACCCCAAAACAGCCCGGGGCACCCCAAAACAGCCCGGGGCACCCCAAAACTGCCTGGGAGACCCCAAAACAGCCTGGGGCACCCCAAAACAGCCTGGGGCACCCCAAAACTGCCTGGGGCACCCCAAAACAGCCTGGGGCACCCCAAAACTGCCTGGGAGACCCCAAAACAGCCTGGGGCACCCCAAAACAGCCTGGGGCACCCCAAAACTGCCTGGGGCACCCCAAAACAGCCTGGGGCACCCCAAAACAGCCTGGGGCACCCCAAAATGGCCCGGGGCACCCCAAAACAGCCCGGGGCACCCCAAAACAGCCCGGGGCACCCCAAAACAGCCCAGGGCACCCCAAAACAGCCTGGGGCACCCCAAAACAGCCCGGGGCACCCCAAAACAGCCCAGGGCACCCCAAAACAGCCTGGGAGACCCCAAAACAGCCTGGGGCACCCCAAAACAGCCTGGGGCACCCCAAAACAACATGGGAGACCCCCAGAAAAAACCTGGGACACCCCCCCAGCCCCTTCCCACCCCCCAAGACCCTCCCCAAGCCCCCCAAAACCCCCTCTAGGACCCCCCCAGGATCCCCTCCAGCCCCCCGAAACCCCCTCTAGACACCCTCCAGCCCCTTCCCACCCCCCTGGGTCCCCCCCAGGACCCCCCAGCCCCCCAAAACCCTCTCTAGGACCCCCCCAGGACCCCCAAGCCCCCCAAACCCCCTCTAGGACCCCTCCCCAGCCCCCTGAAACCCCCCCAGACCTCCCCAAGCCCCCTTAGGTGCCCCCTAGACACCCCGCAGCACCCTGGGGACCTCCCCCAGCCCCCCGAAACCCCCTCTAGGACCCCCCCAGGACCACCCCAGCCCCCCGAAACCCCCTCTAGGACCCCCCCAGCCCCTTCCCACCCCCCAGGACCCCCCCAGGACCACCCCAGTCCCCTGAAACCTCCTCTAGGACCCCCCCCAGCACCCCTGGGTGCCCCCTAGACCCCCCCCAGCACCCCTGGGTGCCTCCAGGACCCCTCCCCAGTACCCTAGGACCCCCCCCCAGGACCCCCTAGCCCCCCAAAACCCCCTCTAGGCCCCCCCCAGGTGCCCCCCAGCCCCCCGAAACCCCCTCTAGGACCCCCCCAGCCCCTTCCCACCCCCCAAGACCCTCCCCAAGTCCCCCAAAACCCCCTCTCGGACCCCCCCAGGACCCCCCAGCCCCCCAAAACCCCCTCTAGGAACCCCCAGGACCCCCTCCAGCCCCCCGAAACCCAGTCTAAACACCCTCCAGCCCCTTCCCACCCCCCTGGGTCCCCCCCAAGCCCCCTGAAACCCCCTCTAGGACCCCCCCAGCCCCCCAAAACCCCCTCTAGGATCCCCCCAGCCCCCCAGACCCCCTCTAGACCCCCCAGGCCCCCCAGCCCCTGACCCCCAGCACCCCTGGGTGCCTCCAGGCCCCCCAGCCCCCTAAACCCCCTCTAGGACGGGTGCCCCCCAGCCCCCCAAACTCCCTCTAGGCCCCCCCAGCCCCTTCCCACCCCAGGACCCAAACCTCCTCTAGACCCCCCAGGGCCCCCCCAGCCCCTTCCCACCCCCCAGGACCCCCAGCCCCCCAAACCCTCTAGGCCCCAGGTGCCCCCCAGCCCCCAAAACTCCCTCTAGGACCCCCCAGCCCCTTCCCACCCCCCAGGTGCCCCCCAGCCCCCAAAACCCCCTCTAGGACCCCTCCAGCCCGAAACCCCCTCTAGACACCCTCCAGCCCCTTCCCGCCCCCCCCCCACCCACACCCCCAAAACCCTCTAGGACCAACCCTCCAGCCCCCAAACCCCTCTAGACACCCTCCAGCCCTTCCCACCTGGGTCCCCCCCAGGACCACCCAGCCCCCCAAAACCCCCTCTAGGACCCCCCCAGGTGCCCCCCCAGCCCCTGACTCCCCCGCTCTCCCGCAGCCAACTACTCCCTGCCCGAGAAGAGCGATTACCTGGAGGAGGTTCTGTACGGGGAGCTGGGCAAGGAGGAGGCTCAGCCCCTGGTCAGCAGGTACAAGGAGGAGGCCAGGAAGCTGCTGCCCCCCTCGGAGAAACGCGCCAACCGCCGCAACAACCGCAACAAACGCAACCGCCAGAACCGCAACCGCGGCCAGGGATACGGTGGGGACACGGACAGGGCAGCTCTGGGGGGCTGGGACCCCCACCCACACCCCCCCAGCCTTTTCTGGGGTTTTGGGGCTTTTTTATCCCATTCAGAGGCACTTCCGGGGCACTTCCGGCTCCTTGGGAGGCACTGCTGGGGCTTTTGGGGCCTTTTCTGGAGTTTTGGGGCTTTTTTTACCCCATTTAGGGGCACTTCCAGGTCCTTGGGAGGCACTGCCGGGGCTTTTGGGGCCTGTTTTGAGGTTTTGGGGCATTTTTTACCCCATTTAGGGGCACTTCCGGGGCTTTTGGGGCCTTCTCTGGGTGTTTAGGGCACTTTTCACTCCATTTGGGGGCACTTCTGGGTTTTTGGTGCACTAACCCACTTAGCACTTCCGGGTCTTTTGGGGCCTTTTCTGGGCTTTTGGGGCTTGAACCCCTTTAGGGGCACTTCCAGGTCCTTGGGGTTTCTTTAACCCATTCAGGGGCACTTCCGGGGCTTTTGGGGCCTTTTCTGGGGTTTTGGGGCTTTTTTAATCCCATTTAGGGGCACTTCCAGGGCACTTCCGTCCTGGGAGGCACTTCCGGGGTTTTGGGGGCCTTTTCTGGCTTTTTAGGGGCACTTCTGGGTCCTTGGGGGGCACTTCTGGGTGTTTTAGGGCTTTTTCTGGGGTTTTGGGGCTATTTAATCCCATTTGGGCACTTGGGGACATTTCCGGGTCCATTGGGGCCTTTTCCACCCCTTTTGTGTCACTTCCAGACTTCCCATGATCTCCCCCACCCCTCCCCACCCCTTCTTTCCCCATTCCAGGACATTTCCTGGTCTTTGGGGCTGGGTTTTTCCCCATTTCCGGGTCCATTTCCCATTTCCTACCCCACTTCCTCTTCCTGCAGTCGGGGGGCAGCGCCGGGGATACGACAACCGGGTCTACGGGCAGCAGCAGTACTGGGGCCAGCCAGGAAACAGGGGGGTGAGGCTTCCTCTTCCTCTTCCTCTTCCTCTTCCTCTTCCTCTTCCTCTTCCTCTTCCTCTTCCTCTTCCTCTTCCTCTTCCTCTTCCTCTTCCTCTTCCTCCCCATTTCCCCCCCCAACCTCTTCCCCCTCCCCCTTTTTCCCCTTCCCCCTTTCTTCCCTTTTCCTCTTTCATTTCCCCCCTTTTCCCATTTCCTGTTGCCCCATTTCCCTCTTCACTTCCCCCTCACTTCCTTGTTCCTCCTCTTTCCTTTCCCTAATTTCCCCTTTTCCCTCTTTTTTCCTCACTTTATTGCCCATTTCTCCCCCATTTTTCCCCCTTTTCCCCCTTTTCCCCCTTTTCCCCCTTTTCCCCCTTTTCCCCCTTTTCCCCCTCTTTTTCCTCCCCATTCCCACCCCCCTCTCCCCCTTTCCCTCCCCCTTTCCCCCCCTTTCCCCCTTTTCTTCCTTTCCCCCCTTTTCCCCCCCCTTTCCCCTTTTTCCCCCTTGTTTCCCCTTGTTTCTTGTTTCCTTGTTTTTGTTTCTTGTTTCCCCCTTGTTTCCCCACTTCCCCCACTTCCCCCACTTCCCCACTTCCCACTTCCCCCACTTCCCCACTTCCCCCACTTCCCCCCACTTCCCCACTTCCCCACTTCCCCCCCACTTCCCCCTCACTTCCCCCTCACTTCCTCCCCAGGGTTACCGTAACTTCTACGACCGTTACCGTGGGGATTACGATCGCTTTTACGGCCGCGACTACGACTACAACCGCTACCGGGACTACTACCGGCAGTACAACCGCGAGGTACCGCCCCAAAACACCCTCAAAACACCCCAAAAAACACCCCAAACCCACCCCAAACCCCACCCCAAACCCCCCCGAAATCCCCTCAGAAATCGACCCAAAAATCCCCTCACAAATCGCTCCCAATTTGCTCCAAAAGTCACCACAAAGAATTGCCCAAACTCCTCCTCAGAATCACCCCTGAAATCCCCCAAAGTCACCCCAAAAATCAACCCCAAAACCCCACAAAATCCCATCGAAAATCGACCCAAAGTATCCAAAAAAATCCCATCAAAAATCCCCTCAGAAGTCTCCCCAAAATCCCCCAAATCCCCCTCAAAATCCCCTCCAAAATCGACCCAAAAAATCCCACAAAATCCCCCCAAAAATCTCCCCAAATTCCCCCACAAAACCCCCCCAAAACCCCCCAAATTCCCCCTCAAAAGCTCCCAAAATCCTCTCAAGAATCGACCCCAAAATCCCTTCAAAATCCCCCCAAAAATGGCCAAAAAATCACCATCAAAAGTCATCCCAAAATCCCATAGAATTCCCCCAAATTGCCCTGCAGAATCCCCCCAAAATCGACCCAAAAACTCCCAGAAAACCCCCCAAAAATCTCCCCAAATTCCCCCTCAAACGGCTCCAAAATGCCCCCAAACCCCCCCAAAATCCCCTCAGAACTCGACTCAAAACGCCCCCAAATCCCCTCAGAAATGGCCCCAAAAATCACCCCCAAATTCCCCCAAAATAAAAAAATCCCCTCAATTTCCCACCCAAATCCCCCCAAAAATCCCCCTAAACCAGTTCAGACCAGTTCAAACCAGTTCAAACCAGTTCAGACCAGTTCAGACCAGTTCAGACCAGTTCAAACCAGTTCAAACCAGTTCAGACCAGTTCAGACCAGTTCAAACCAGTCTAACACAGCCTTTTTTCTTTTTCCCCTTTTTTTCCCCTTTCCCCCTTTCCCCTTTTCCCCCCTTTTTCCCCCTTTTTCCCCTTTTTTCCCCTTTTTTCCCCTTTTTTCCCCTTTTTCCCCTTTTTCCCCCTTTTTCCCCTTTTTTCCCCTTTTTCCCCTTTTTCCCCTTTTTCCCCTTTTTCCCCTTTTTCCCCTTTTTCCCTTTTTTTCCCTTTTTTTTCCCTTTTTTTTCCCTTTTTTTCCCTTTTTTTCCCTTTTTTTCCCTTTTTTTCCCTTTTTTTCCCTTTTTTTCCCTTTTTTTCCCTTTTTTTCCCTTTTTTTACCTTTTTTTCCCTTTTTTTCCCTTTTTTTCCCTTTTTTTCCCTTTTTTTCCCTTTTTTTCCCTTTTTTTCCCTTTTTTTCCCTTTTTTTCCCTTTTTTTCCCTTTTTCCCTTTTTTTCCCTTTTTTTCCCTTTTTTTCCCTTTTTTTCCCTTTTTTTCCCTTTTTTTCCCTTTTTTTCCCTTTTTTTCCCTTTTTTTCCCTTTTTCCCGTTTTCCCCTGTTTTTCCCCTGTTTTTCCCGTTTTTCCCATTTTTCCCCTGTTTTTCCCATTTTTCCCCTGTTTTCCCTTTGTTTTCCCTTTTTTTTCCCTTTTTTCCTTTTTCCTCTTTTCCCCCCACTTCCTCTCTATTTTCTTCCTCTCAACTTCCTCTCTATTTCCTATTTCCCCTCTCCCCACTTCCCCCCTCACTTCCCCCTCACTTCCCCCTCACTTCCCCCTCACTTCCCCCTCACTTCCCCCTCACTTCCTGCCCACTTCCCCCCCACTTCCCCCTCACTTCCCCCTCACTTCCCCCTCACTTCCCCCTCACTTCCCCCTCACTTCCCCCTCACTTCCCCCTCACTTCCCCCTCACTTCCCCCCCACTTCCCCCCCACTTCCCCCCCACTTCCCCCCTCACTTCCTCCCCACTTCCCCTCTCACTTCCCGCCCACTTCCCCCCCACTTCCCGCCCACTTCCGGCCCACTTCCGGCCCACTTCCTGCAGTGGCAGACGTACTACCAGGACCGGGAGCGTTACTACCGGAACTACTACGGTTACCAGGGTTACCGGTGAACGGCCCCGGCCCTGCGGGGGAGGGGAGGAAACGGGGGGAGGGGCAGGGGAACCGGCAGCGGGGGGAGGGGCGGGCAGGGGGGGGGGAGGGGCAGGGGAGGGGGGGGAGGGGCAGAAACCCCAAAAACAAAAAAAAAAACCCCAAAAAAATGTAAATTTTCCGTTTTTTTTTTTCCTTTTAAAGTTTGGTGACAAATCCCGCGGATTTGGTAAATTTCTGCTTTTTGGTTGGTGTTTCTTGTTTGGGGGGAATTGTGGGAAATTCCTCTGCCCCTCCCCCACCCCCTCGTGTGTGGGGGAGGGGCTGCAGTTTTGGGTGGAAAACACCCAAATTTGAGGAAAGGGGGGGAGGGGGTTTTGGGGTAAAATCCCCCGATTTCCGGCAATCCCCAGGAGCCCCAAAACCTCCGCCAGGCCTCGGACTTTGGGTGAAATCTCTGCGATTTCCATTAATTGCTCCAAAACCCATGCTAATGAGATGCTAATGAGATGCTAATGAGCTCCCTCCCCCAGTTTCCCCGTTTTTGGGTCAAGTTTTCACTTTTTTGGTCCATTTTTCCCCTTTCCTCTCAAATTTCCCCCTTTTTGGGCCAATTTTCCCCTTTTTGGTCAATCCCCCCCCTCCCCCCTTCACTTTTTTACCGTTTTTCCTCCTTTTTCCCCCAATTTTTCCGCCGTTTCCCCCCCGCCTTGAGTTCATTTTGGTTTTTTCCCTTTTTCCAGCTTTTTTACCCCATTTCCAGCCTCTTCCCCTCCCCCACGGTGCTGCAGGGGGGGGAGGGGTTGGGGAGCAGCTCCCGGAGCTTTTTTGAGGGGAATTCTCGAGAAAACGGCAAAAAAAAACAAAAAAAAAAACAAAAAACGCCCAAAATGACCAAAAACTCCAAAACTTCCCCAAACTTGACAGAAATTCCTCTTTTTTTCTTTTTTCCTTTTTTCTGGGGATACCCCGGGAGCCGCCCCTCCCCCGCTCCCTCCTCCCTTTTTCCCCTTTTTGGGCTTTTTTCCCTTTTTTTTTGCCCTTTTTTTTTGTCGTGAAACTTCCATTTTTTTTTAATTCCATTTTTGGTTAATTTCCGGTTTTTTGGTTGTTTTTGGAGCCCCTCCCCCCCCTGGGCAGCGGTTTTGGGGGGGTTTTGGGGTTTTGGGGTTTGGGGTTTCCCCTCCCCCCCTCGCGGTGTCCCCGGGGGCCTTGGGACCTCCCCTCCCCCCACCCCCCCCTGGCTGCGTTTTTAGAATAAAAACCAAAAAAAAAGTGAAGGTTTGGGGTGAAAACGGGATTTGGGGTAAAAAGAGGGGATTTGGGGTAAAACGGGGGATTTGGGGTGAAAACAGGGGGTTTGGGGTGAAAACGGGGGGTTTGGGGTAAAATGGGTTTGGGGTAAAAACGGGATTTGGGGTGAAAAGGGGGGATTTGGGGCTAAAAGGGATTTGGGGCAAAAGGGAGGGATTTAAGGCAAAAAGGAAGGATTTGGGGTAAAAGGGATTGGGGGCTAAAGGGTTTTGGGGCTAAAAGAGGGGATTTTAGGGTCTCAAGTTGGGATTTGGGGCTAAAAGGGATTTGGGGCAAGAAGATGGGATTTAAGGCAAAAGGGGGAGCTGGGGTAAAAAGGTGAGATTTGGGGCAAAAGGGGATTTTGGGGCAAAAAGGAGGGATTTAAGGCAAAAAGGGATTTGGGGCTAAAAGAGGGGATTTGGGGCAAGAAGATGGGATTTAAGGCAAAAAGGGGGGATTTTGGGCAAAAGGAGATTTGGGGCAAAAAGAGGGGATTTTGGGGTCTAAAGAGGGGATTTTGGGGTTAAAGATGGGGTTTTGGGGTTAAAGTTGGGGGTTTTGGGGGTTTTGGGGTCCCGGCCCCTCCCCCCGCGGCCATTTTGGTTCTGGCGGCGCCATCTTGGAAGGGGGGGAGGGGACAAGATGGCGGAAACGGCACCGGAAGTGACACCGGAAGGGCGGGAATCCCGTGGGGCAGAGGGGACCCCCCCGAACCCCCCCCCCGAACCTCCCGAACCCCCCAAGGAACCGCACGAGAGGGGGAGGAGCCGTTTATTGGGGGGGGGAGGGGCTGGGGAGCCCCCCAAGTCCCAGCCCGGACCCCCAAGTGTGGGGCAGCCCCCAAGTGCAGCAGAACCCCAAGAGTGGGACCCTGACCCCCAAGTTATGGGTCTGACCCCCAAGTTATGGGTCTGACCCCCAAGTCCCTGTCCTGCCCCCCAACTTGTGGGGTGCCCCCCAAGTGCAACAGAACCCCAAGAATGACACAGCCCCCCCCCCCCCAAGTCATGGGGCACCCCCCAAGTGGGACCCTGCCCCCCAACTTATAGGGCACCCCCCAAGTGCAGCAGAACCCCAAGTGTGACGCAGCCCCCCAAGTCCCTGCCCCCCAACTTGTGGGGCACCCCCAAAGTGCAGCAGAACCCCAAAGAGTGACCCTGCCCCCCCCCAAGTCATGGGGCACCCCCCAAGTGGGACCCTGACCCCCAGGTTCCAGCCCTGCCCCCCAGCTTGTGGGGCACCCCCCAAGTTCTGCCCCTGCCCCCCAAGTGCAGCAGAACCCCAAGTGTGATGCAGCCCCCCAAGTTATGGGTCTGACCCCCAAGTCCCAGCCCTGCCCCCCAAGTTCTGGCTCTGCCCCCCAACTTATGGGGCACCCCCAAGTGTGACCCTGCCCCCCAAGTCTTGGGCAGCCCCCCAAGTGCAGGAGAACCTCAAATGTGACACAGCCCCCCAAATCCCACCTTTCCACCCCAAATCCTGCCCCTGCCCCCAAGTTATAGGGCAGCCCCCCAAGTCCCTGCCCCCCAACTTATGGGGCACTCCCCAAGTTCTGCTCCTGCCCCCCAACTTGTGGGGTGCCCCCCAAGTGCAAGAGAACCCCAGATGTGACACAGCCCCCCCCTCAAGTCATGGGGCACCCCCCAAGTGGGACCCTGCCCCCCAACTTATGGGGCACCCCCCAAGTTCTGCCCCTGCCCCCCAAGTGCAGCAGAGCCCCAAGTGTGATGCAGCCCCCCAAGTTGTGTCCCTGCCCCCCAAGTTCCATCTTTTCCCCCCAAATTCCACCTTTTCCCCCCAAACCCAGCCCCTGCCCCCCAAGTTCTGGCTCTGCCCCCCAACTTATGGGGCACCCCCAAGTGTGACCCTGCCCCCCAAGTCTCGGGCAGCCCCCCAAGTGCAAGAGAACCCCAAGAGTGACACAGCCCCCCAAATTCCACCTTTTCCCCCCAAACCCAGCCCCTGCCCCCCAAGTTCTGGCTCTGCCCCCCAAGTCCCGTCCCTGCCCCCCAAGTCTGGGGGTTCAGAGCAGGGCACAGAAGAATTTCTTCTCCCTGAAGGGGTTCTCGGATGTTGGGGGGGGGGTCAGCAGGGGGTCCTGCCCCGCGTGGGCCTCGCAGTAACTCAGCAGCTCCCCCGCGGCCTTCGACACCTGGGGGGGGGACCCCGAAATCAGGGGGGGGACCCCAAAAATGGGGGAGAAAACCCCAAAGTCTGGGGAACCCCCCAAGTGTGGGGAACCCCCAAAGTACAGGAACCCCAAAATGGGGGCAGATGGGGGGAAAATGGGGGGGACACAGAGGGACCCCAAATGATGGGGGGGACCCCGAAATTAGGGGGGGGACCCCAAAAATGGGGGAGAAAACCCCAAAGTCTGGGGAACCCCCCAAGTGTGGGAACCCCCCAAGTACAGGGAACCCCAAAAATGGGGGGCAGATGGGGGGAAAAGGGGGGGACACAGAGGGACCCCAAATGATGGGGGGGACCCCGAAATAGGGGGGACCCCAAAATGGGGAAAACTCTGAGTTTGGGAACCCCAAGTGTGGGGAACCCCCCCAAAGTACAGGGAACCCCAAAAATGGGGGGCAGAATGGGGGGAAAATGGGGGGGACACTGAGAGGGACCCCAAATGATGGGGGGGACCCCGGAATTAGGGGGGGGACCCCAAAAATGGGGGAGAAAACCCCTGAGTCTGGGGAACCCCCCAAGTGTAGGGAACCCCCCAAGTGTGGGGAGCCCCCCAAGGGTGGGGAACCCCAAAAATGGGGGGGCAGATGGGGGGAATAGGAGGGGGGGGACACCAAGAGGGACCCCAAATGATGGGGGGGACCCCAAAACTCTGGGGGGACCCCCCCAATTTTCTACCCCCCCCTTTTTACCCCCCTGCCCCCCCCTCCATCTTCTCCCATCCATTGGGTTTAGGGGGACAGAAACCCCCTCCCCACCCTTTATTTTGGGGATTTTTTGGGGTCCCAACCCCTCCCCCTCCCCTCCTTTATTCCCCCCCCCCCAATTTCTTCCCCCCCCCTTTTTACCCCCCTGCCCCCCCCCCATTGAGTTTAGGGGGGGGGGGGAGGGTGAAACCGCCTCCCCCAACCCTTTATTTTTGGGGGGATTTTTTTGGGGGGGGTCCCGGCCATTCCCCCTCCCCCTCCCCTTTCCCCCCCCCCCCCCTTTGTGCCCCCCCCTCACTTTCATCCTGCACATCGTGGCCTCGATCTTCAGCTGCTCCACGAGTTTCCGCGCTTGGGCCACGCTCAGGGTGCCGGGGGGGGGGGGTTCGCCCTTCATTGGGGGGGGGGGGAGCTGGATAAAAGGGGGGGGGAAAATCAGGGACCCCCCCGAGGTGAAATGACCCCAAAAAAATAAAAAATAAAAATATAGGGGGAGGTTTTGTGTGCCCCCCCCATCCCCCCCCCCCAATTGGATTCATTGGAAATGGGGGGGGAAAGGGGGGGGAGGGGAAGATTTGGGCCCCCCCAGGAGAAAATAAAATAAATAATAATAAAAAAAATCCAAAATAAAAAAAAAATAAAAGGAAATTGGGGGGGGGGTTGGGGGGGAGGGGAAATAGGGGGGGAATGGGGGGGAAATGGGGGGAAAAAAGGGGGGGAGGGGAAGATTTGGGCCCCCCCAGGAGAAAATCAATCAATAAATAAATCAATAAATCCCAAAAAAATAAAAATAAAAAAAAAAAAAGGAAAGGGGGAGGGCAAAAAACCCCCCCCAAAAGATGAAAATTTCCCCCAATTTTCCCCCCTCCCCCCCCCGCCCCTCCCCCAACCTCTGTCGCGATATCTCGAGCTCTGTCGGGCGCTGTCGCAGCCAAAGCGAAGGAATTGGGGGGAGGGGGGGGGGGAAGGGAAGGACCCCGCCCCTCCCCCTCCCCCCCTTGCCCCAAATCGTTGCCATGGAAACGAGGGCGGGGCCAGGATGCCCGCAGTGGGCGGGGCCTAAAAACCGGAAGTCGCCGTGGGAAAAAAAAAAGGGGAGGGGCCGAACCCGGAAGTGAGGAGGAAAAGGGGGGAGGGGGGGAAAGACCCCGGGGCGGCGGTACCGGGGGGGATGGGGGGGATCTATGGGGCTGGGGGGATCTGTGGGGCTGGGGGGGAAATGGGGGACTGGGGGGATCTGTGGGGCTGGGGAGGAGCTGGGGGGCTGGGGAGGAGCTGGAGGGATGGGGGGGATCTATGAGGCTGGGGGGAATCTATGGGGCTGGGGGGATCTGTGGGGCAGGGTCTGTGGGTTGGGATCTGTGGGGCAGGAGGTGGCACCCCCAGATCTATGGGGCAGGAGCTGTAGGGCAGAATCCATGGGTCGGGATCTATGGGGCAGGAGGTGCCACCCCACAACTCTATGGGGCAGGATCCATGGGTCACAGGGATCTGTGGGGCAGGAGGTGGCACCCCCGAGATCTGTGGGACAAAATCTATGGGACAGAGGGATCCATGGGTCTCGGGATCTATGGGTCGGGGGGGTATGAGGGAGGGGACCTATGGGGCAGCCCACAGATCTATGGGTCAGGATCTGTGGGTCAGGCTGTGGGTCAGAGGGATCTCTGGGTCAGAGGGATCTGTGGGTCAGGCTGTGGGTCAGAGGGATCTGTGGGTCAGAGGCCCCATGGGTCCCACTCCCTCCCCCCGCCCCTCCCTGCCCTTTCCCTTTTTTCCCTTTTTCCCCATTTATTTATTGCCATTTTTTCTCCTCTCCTCCCCCAGTTATGGGTCCCAGCCCCATAGCTCTGGGCCCGCCATGGGTCGGGGCCGTGGCGCTGTGGGGCAGGAGGCTGCTGCTGCACTTGGGGGTCACGGCGGCTCTGGGGGTTCTGCTGCTCTGGGTTTCCATTTTCCTGTACGGTTCCTTTTACTTCGCTTTCCTCCCCGCTCACTCCCTCGTCCGAGCCGCTCACTTCACCTTCCGGTGGGTCCCGCTGTGGGGCAGGGACTTGTGGGGCTGGGGGCTGCCCCAGAGATCTTGCTGGGCCCCACAACTTCGGTTTTTTGGTTTGTTTTTATGTGTCCCCCCCCCCCAAAACCCAACACAAGGACGGATTGTGAGGTCCCTGCCCCCCAAGTCTGCTCCTTCCCCACCGCAAACGTCTCCCTGGTGGGGAGCAACAAGGAGAGGGTGAGTGGGGTCTGCCCCATAGATTGGGGGGGTTGGGGGGCTGCCCCATAGAGTCTGGGGGGTGGGGGGTTGGGATTTGGGGGGTTCTGCCCCATAGATTCTGGGGGGTGGGGGTTCTGCCCCATGGAGTCTGGTGGGTTGTGGAGTAGGGATTT
This sequence comes from Archilochus colubris, assembly GCA_023079485.1. Taxonomy (NCBI): domain Eukaryota; kingdom Metazoa; phylum Chordata; class Aves; order Apodiformes; family Trochilidae; genus Archilochus; species Archilochus colubris. The sequence goes on along the minus strand of JALBCY010000221.1, from coordinate 100,211 downwards.
GGGGGAGTTCTGCCCCATAGATGTGTGGGGCTGCCCCATAGATTTGGAGGGGTGGAGGGGAAGGGCTGGGGGTGGGAAGTAGGGATTTGGGGGGTTTCTGCCCCACAGATGTATGGGGCTAGAGCTGGGCCTATGGCGGGGGTGTTTGCATCCTCCTGCCCCACAGAATCTATGGGGCACCCCACAGATCTCTGGGTCCCTCCTTGGATCCCCCAAGCCCTCTCTACCCCACAGAATCTATGGGGCAGAACCCCCCAAATCCCTTCCCCAGCCCCCCAGAATCTGGATCTGTAGGGGGGGGGTGCATCCTTGTGCCCCACAGAATCCATGGGGCAGCCCCACAGAATCTATGGGGCAGCCCCACAGATCTCTGGGTCCCTCCCTGGATCCCCCAACAGAATCTATGCGGCAGAACCCCCCAAATCCCTTCCCCAGCCCCCCAGAATCTCTGGGTCTGTAGGGGAAGGGGGGGGGGGGGGCTGCATCCTTGTGCCCCACAGAATCTATGGGGCAGCCCCACAGCTCCCTGCCCCCCAGCTGCTGCACTATGGGACCCGGTACCGCGTGGCCCTGGAGCTGGAGGTCCCCGAGTCCCCCCCAAACCGAGCCCTGGGGATGTTCTTGGTCTCCATCACTTTCTATGGGGCAGGGGAGCGCCCCATAACCACGGCTGCCCGGGCGGTGAGGAGGGGGGGGGTGGCGGCTGCCCCACACTTGGGGGGCAGAGGGGGGGAAATGGGGGGGGGGGGAGGGGAACCCCAAAACCTCAGCCCTGGAGATTTAGGGGGGGGGGATGGGGGGATGGGAGCCCTGCCCCATAGCGAAGGCCCCGGCCCCATAGATCCCCCCAGAGATCCACAGGGGAGAGAAGAGGTTTTGGGGGTTCTGGGGAGGGATTTGGGGGTCCTGGGTTGATTTGGGGGGGGATTTGGGGGTTTCTGGTGGGATTTGTGGGGATTGTGGGGTCCTGGAGGGATTTGGGGTCCTGGGGGGGGGTTTGGGGTTCTTGGGGTTTTTTTGGGGTTCCTGGGTGGGATTTGGGGGGATTGTGGGGTCCTGTGGGGGGGTTTTGGGGTCCTGTGGGGTTTTGGGGGGGACTTGGGGTTCCTGGGGGCTTTTTTGGGGTTCCTGGGGGGGATTTGAGGGGGATTTTGGGGTCCTGGGATGGGACTTGGGGTTCCTGGGGGGGTCGTGGGGGTTTTGGGGTCCTGGGGTGGTTTGGGGGAGGATTTTGGGGGGTTTGGAGGGGATTTGGGGTTCCTGGGGGGATTTGGGGGGGAGTTTTGGGTCTGGGAGGGTCCTGGGGGTGATTTTGGGGTCCTGGGGTATTTTTTTGGGGTGGATTTGTGGGAATTTGGGGTCCTGGGGGTGATGATTTTTGGGGTGATTTGGGGGTTCCTTGGGGGGGGATGTTGGGTTTTTGGGGTGCCTGTGGTGATGTTTTGGGGTGTCCCCCCCCCAGGCCATGCTCCATTACCGCTCCCCCCTGCTCCGGGCTCTGGAAACTTTGGTGTTTTCGGGGTTTTTCCTCTCGGGGTTGGGAGAACAAAAACAAATCCTGGAGATCGAGCTGGAGGGGGGGTACAGCGAGGACCCGGTGAGAGGGACGGGGGGCTGGGGGGGTCTGGGGGGGTTTGGGGGGATTGGGGGGGTCTGGGGGGATTTGGGGGGGGATTGGGGAGATTGGGGGGGGATTGAGGGGAATTGAAGGGAATTTGGGGGGGATTGGGGGGGATTTGGGGGGGTCCTGTGGGGTATTTAGGGGGTGTTGGGGGGGATTGAAGGGGATTTGGGGTTCTGGGGGGGCTTGGGGAGGTTTGTGGGGATTTCGGGGGGTCTGGGGGGCCCTGGGGGGGATTTAGGGGGAATTGAAGGGAATTTGGGGGTCCAGAGGGGATTTGGGGGGGTCCTGTGGGGTATTTAGGGGGGTTTGGGGGGGGATTGAGGGGGTTTGTGGGAGATTTGGGGGTCCTGGGGGGTTGGGGGGGGATTTGGGGGGTCCTGGGGGGGGGGTTGGGGGGAATTGAAGGGAATTTGGGGGCAGTCTGGGGGGTCCTGTGGGGTATTTAGGGGGGACTGGGGGGGATTGAAGGGGATTTGGGGGGGTCTGGGGGTCCTGGGGGGTTTGGGGAGGGTTTGGGGGGGTCTGAGGGGAATTGAAGGGAATTTGGGGGGATTTGGGGGTCCAGAGGGGATTTTGGGGGGTCCTGTGGGGTATTTAGGGGGGTTTGGGGGGGGATTGAAGGGGATTTGGGGGAGATTTGGGGGTCCTGGGAGGGGATTTGTGGGGTTTTGGGGGTCCTGGGGGGGGGTTTGAGGGGGATTTGGGGGTGCAGAGGGGATTTGGGGGGGTCCTGTAGGGTATTTAGGGAGGGTTGGGGGGGATTGAAGGGGATTTGGGGGGGTTTGGGGGGTCCTTGGGGGGTTTGAAGGGGATTTGGGGGCCCTTGGGGGGGACTTGGGGGGTCCTGGGGGGTTTGGGGTATCCAGGGGGGTTTTGGGGGGAACTTGAAGGGGATTTGGGGGTCCTGAAGGGATTTGGGGGGGGTCTTGGGGGGAATTGAGGGGGTTTTGGGGGTCCTAGGGGGGATTTGGGGGTTCTGGGGGGGAGTTGGGGGGGATTTTGGGGTGTCCGGGGGGTTTTGGGGTATCCGGGGGGGGGTTTGAGATGTCCAGGGGGGTTTTGGGTTTATTTGTGTGTTTTTTGGGGGTGTCCATGGGGGTCTCAGGGTGGGGGGGGGTGTGGGGGGGGTCTCCGTGTGTGTTTTTGGGGTCCCTGACTCTCGGGGTGCCCTCAGTACACCCCAACTTTGGGGGCTCTGCTGCGGCTCCACTCCCGGGGCCTCCAGCTCTACGGGGCCCGGCTCCGGATGGCGGCAGCGGGCGGGGGGCTCAGGTGACCCCAAATCCCCCCAAAATCACCCCAAAAACCCCCCCAGGGCACCCCAAAACCTCTCCCCTCCCCCATAGCTCCCCATAGCACCCCAAAATCCCCAGAGAACCCCAAATCCCCTCCCCACGCACCCCAAATCCCCTCAGGCCCCCCAAAACCCCCTCCCCAGGACCCCCCAAACCTCCTCCCCTCCCCCACCCCAAATCCCCCCAGCCCCCCCAAATCCCCTCCCCCACCCATAGGACCCCAAAATCCCCTCCAAAGACCCCAAAATCCCCTCCCCCCCCAAATCTCCTGCCCCTCCCCCCAGGACCCCCCAGACCCCTTTCCCACCCCATAGAACCCCCAAATCCCCCCCAAACACCCCAAAACCCCTCCCCCACCCCATGGGACCCCAAAATCCCTCCCCAGGACCCCCAAAACCCCCTCCCCCCACCCATAGCCCCCCAAAATCTCCCCCAAGTCCCCTCCAAAGACCCCATAGAACCCCAAAATCCCCTCCCCCACCCCATAACCCCCCCAAAATCCCCCTCCAGCCCCCCAAATCTCCTGCCCCTCCCCCCATAGCCCCTCAGATCCCCTCCCCCCACCCCCAAATCCTCTCCCCTCCCCCCCCAGACCCCTCCCCCAACCTGAACCCCCCGAAAATCCCCTCCAAAGACCCCAAGATCCCCCCCAAATCCCCTCCCCCACCCCATAGAACCCCAAAATCCCCTCTAAAGACCCCAAAGTCCCCCCAAACCCCCCCAAATCCCCTCCCCCCACCCCGATATCCCCTGCCCCTCCCCCCATAGCCCCCCAAATCCCCCCCAGCCCCATCAGATCCCCTCCCCCACCCCATAGAACCCCAAAATCCCCTCCAAAGACCCCAAAATCTCCATAGGACCCCAAAACCCCTCCCCCCACCCGTAGCCCCCCCAAATCCCCTGCCCCTCCCCCCATAGCCCCCCAAATCCCCTCCCCTCCCCCCCAGACCCCTCCCCCAACCTGAACCCCCCCAAATCCCCTCCAAAGACCCCAAGATCCCCCCAAATCCCCCCCCAAATCCCCTGCCCCTCCCCCCAGGACCCCAAAATCCCCTCCCCCTCCCCATAACCCCCCCCAAATCCCCTCCCCCACCCCTCCAGGACCGCCCAGACCCCTCCCCCCACCCCATAACCCCCCCGACATCCCCTCCCCCCACCTCATAGTCTCCCAAATCCCCCCCCCCAGACCCCCCACATCCCCTCCCCCCATCCCCCACCCCCCATCCCAACCCCTGCCCCTCCCCCCAGGACCCCAAAATCCCCCCAAATCCCCCCCAAATCCCCTCCCCCACCCCATCCCCCCCCCACATCCCCTCCCCCACCCAAGCCCTGCCCCTCCCCCAGGTTCCTGCTGCTCCACTTCCCGCTCCTTTCGGCCTTTTTGGGCATTTCGGGGAATTTCGCTCTGCTGAGTCTGGGGGTGCTGGGGGGGTTCCTCAGGTGGGGGAGGGGCAGGCACAGCACCCCCCACAGCACGGCCCCCCCGGGACCCCCCCAGGTGAGATGGGTGGGGGAGGGGAAAGGAAAGGGGGGGGAGGGGGTGGGGGAGGGGCTGAGATCAAACCCCTCCCCCCACTTCCTGCCCCTCCCCCCACTTCCTTCTTTCTTTCCCACCCCTCCCCCCACTTCCTTCTTCCACTTCCTGCCCCTCCCCCCACTTCCTCTTTTCCTGCCCATCCCCCAACTTTCCCCCCCCCATTTCCTGCCCCTCCCCCACCTTTCCTGTCCCTCCCCCCACTTCCTTCTTCCTTTCCTGCCCCTCCCCCACCCTTTGCCCCCCACTTCCTGCCCCTCCCCCACCTTTATCCTCCCCACTTCCTGCCCCTCCCCCACCCTTTCCCCCCCTCCCCCCACTTCCTCTTTTCCTGCCCCTCCCCCACCCTTTGCTCCTCCCACTTCCTGTCCATCCCCTCACTTCCTTCTTCCTTTCCCACCCCTCCCCCCATTTCCTGCCCCTCCCCCCCTTTTCCTCTCGCCCCTCCCCCCATGTTTTCTCCCCTCCCCCTCCCCCCCCCAGGTTCCCCCCCAGGAATCTTCAGGACCCCCCCAGGAGACCCCGGAAGGAGACGGTGGGGGAGGGGCAGGAAATGGACAGGAAGTGGGGGAGGGGCAGGAAGTGGGGGGCAAAGGTGGGGGAGGGGCAAAGTGGGGGACAAAGGGGGGGAGGGGTGGGAAAGGAAGTTGGGGCAGGGGCAGGAAATAGGAAGTGGGAGGGGCAAAGAGTGGGGGAGGGGCGGGAAAGGAAGAAGGAAGTGGGGGGAGGGGCAGGAAAGGAAGTTGGGGGGCAGAGGGTGGGGGAGGGGCAGGAAATGGGCAGGAAGTGGGTGGGGGAGGGGCAGGAAATGGGGGAGGGGCAAAGAGTGGGGGAGGGGCAGTTGTGGGGTGGGGGAGGGGTCCCATGGGGGGCGGGGCTGACGCTGCTGCCCCTCCCCCCCCGCAGAGCCCCCCCCGGCAGGACCCGAACTGGTGGGACCGGGAGAGCCCCGAGGAGGTACCGGGGGGGGGAGGGGACCCCAAATCCCCCCAAAGTGACCCCAAAATCCTCCCCGAGTCATTTCCTTCCCCTCCCCCCCCGGCAGAACCGGAAACAGAACCGGAAACAGAACCGGAAGTGCCCGGGGGGCTCTCTGTGTCCCCCCCAAACTCTTCCCCCCGCCCCCGCCCCGCGTGTTCGAGTTCCTGAGGTTGAACCCCGGAGGTTCCGGTTCCGAACCCGAACCCGAAGCTTTTGGGACCCGATTTTATTGCAAATAAAGAATCCGAACCCGGAAGCGGCGAATTCCTGCGGAAACGGAAGAGGAAACGGAAGTTAGAGCGGGAAACGGGCTCGGAACCCAAAGCGGGTCATGGCCCCGGTTCGGTTCGGCTTTAAGGACCCAATGTCCCGACCCGTGAGGGTAGAACCGGCGGACGGAACCGCCGGCACCGAAGACTTCGGGCCGGTCCCTGCTCTGCCCTCCCCACATCCCGGAACCGAGCATTGGACCGCCCGGTACCGCCAAGAACGGGAGGGAGAACGAAAACAACCCAAAAACCCCGAACCCGGAACCTCCGGGATCTCCCCTGGGGCCTCCGGAACCACCCGAACCCCCCCGAACCCCCCAGAACCCTCCCGAACCGCCCCCCCCCCCCCTCACCGCTCGGTTCCGCCTCAAAATGGCGCCGGCGCCTCCGGGCGGGGCCTTATATGCCCGCGGGTGGGCGTGGCTTAGGGAGGCGGCGCTCCCATTGGTGGAGCGGCAGCCAATCAGAAGAGGCACCACCAGAAAAGGCGGGGATAGGGGGCGTGGTTTAAGGCGGAAGCGGCCGCAATGCGGAAGTGATTTCCCGCGCTTTCAGAGCCGCGGGAACGCGGGGGGGGGGAGGGGGGGGAACCGGAAGTGTTTGTGCCCCCCCAACCCCTTCCCAGTGCTCCCAGTTTGTCCCCAGTTTGTCCCCGGAACGCGGAGGTGCCCCCAGCTCTCTGCCGGTCCCTTTGTTGTCCCCCTTTTATTTGGGGGGGGGGACACACATGAGGGGGGGACACAAGCTGTGGGGGGGACACAATTAGAGGGGGGACCCTTTGAGGGGGGAACGCGGGGTCTAAAAAGTGGCGGGGGGGCCCTGGGGGGGGGGGTTTGTTTGGTTCCAGTTTCCGGGGGGACTCGTTTTCCGGTGACACGTTAGCCCGGAACTTTTAGTGCCCGGAACCTTGGTGCTGGGGGAGGGGCACTTCCGGTTCCCGCGGGGGTCGCTGAGCTGGGGACACCGCGCCCGCTGCCGCCTCCGCTCCCGCCATGGCCCTGAGGGACCCCCCGGGACCCCACGGACCCCACGGGGCCCCACTCAGGTACAGGGACACCCCGAAACCCCACGGGGACCCCGAAACCCCCCCCGGGAACCCCCAAACTCCCCGGGACCCCCCCAGGGCTCCCGAAACCCCCCCGGACCCCCTAGGGACCCCCTAAGGTACCCGGGACCCCCCCAGACCCCGCGGACCCCCCCTCAGGTACACGGACACCCCCAGAACCCCACGGGACCCCCAGGGACCCCCCCAAACTCCCTGGGACCCCCCCAAACCCCCCAGGGCTCCCCTCAGGTTCAGGGACACCCCGAAACCCCCTGGGGACCCCCCCAAACTCCCTGGGACCCCAGGGCTCCCCTCAGGTACCCCAAAACTCCCCGGGACCCCACGGACCCCCCGGGGCCCCACTCAGGTACAGGGACACCCACGGGACCCCCAGGGACCCCCCCAAACTCCGTGGGACCCCCATAGTCCCCCCTCAGGTACAGGAACTCCCCCGGACCCCCCCAAACCCTCCCAGAACCCCCCGGACCCCACGGGATCCCCTCAGGTACAGGGACACCCCAAAACCCCCCTGGACCCCCCAGACCCCCCCAAACTCCCTGGGACCCCCCCCAAACCCCCCGGGGCCCTACTCAGGTGCAGGGACACCCCAAAACCCCACGGGACCCCCAGGGACCCCCCCAAACTCCCTGGGACCCCCCCAAACCCCCCCCTTTCCCCCCTAAACCCCCCAAAAACCCCCCATTTCCCCCCAAAATCCCCCAGTTCCCCCCCAAACCTCCCCAACCCCCCCCAAAACCCTCCAGTCCCCCCCCTAAACCCCCCCAATTTCCCCCCCAACCCCCTCGCCATTATCCCCCCCTTCCCCCTTTACATTTCCCCTCATTTCTTTTTTATTGCCCCCCCAAGTCCCCCCAATTTCCCCCCAAAACCCCCCTAAACCCCCCCAAACCCCCCTATTTCCCCCCCAACCCCCTCCCCATTATTCCCCCCCCTTCCCCCTTTACCTTTCCCCTCATTTTTTTTTAATTTTCCCCCCCCAAACCCCCCCAATTTCCCCCCAAACCCCCCCAAGTCCCCCCCCAAAGCCCCCATTTCCCACCCCACCCCCCCAAAATCCCCCGATTTCCCTCCCAACCCCCCCCAAAATGCCCCAAACCCCCCCAATTTCCCCCCCAAACCCCCTCCCCATCATTCCCCCCCGTTCCCCCTTTACATTCCCCTCATTTCTATTTTATTTCCCCCCCCAATTTTCCTCCCAAACCCCCCACCCCCCAATTTCCCCCCAAAACCCCCCTAAACCCCCCTAAATCCCCCCAAACCCCCCCATTTCTCCCCCAACCCCCTCCCCATTATTCCCCCCTGTTTCCCCCTTTACGTTCCCCTCATTTTATTTTTAATTTTCCCCCCCAAACCCCCCCAAGTCCCCCCCCAAAGCCCCCATTTCCCACCCCACCTCCCCAAAATCCCCCAATTCCCCCCCAAACCCCTTCCCCATTATTCCCCCCCTTCCCCCTTTACCTTTCCCCTCATTTTTTTTTAATTTCCTCCCCCACCCCACCCCCAATTTCCCCCCTAAACCCCCCCAAACCCCCCCATTTCCCCCCCAGACCCCCCCAACCCCCTCCCCATTACCCCCCCCGTTTCCCCCTTTACATTCCCCTCATTTCTTTTTTATTTCCCCACCCATTTCCCCAAGCCCCCAAACCCCCAACCCCCAACCTCCCCATCATCCCCCCCATTTCCCCCTTTCCATCCCCCTCATTTCTATTTCATTTCCCCCCCCAAAACCCTCCTAAACCCCCCCAAACCCCTCCCCATCATCCCCCCCGTTTCCCCCTTTACATTCCCCTCTTTTCTTCTTTATTTCCCCCCCCAAGCCCCCCCAATTTCCCCCCAAAACCCCCCAGTTCCCCAAACCCCCCATTTCCCCCAAACCCTAACCCCCAACCCCCTCCCCATCATCCCCCCCGTTTCCCCCTTTCCATCCCCCTCATTTCTATTCCATTTCCCCCCCCTCCCCAGCGCTCAGGAGCTCTCCCAGGAACTCAAAGCCTTCCTCAGCGGGGTGGATCCCGTGGGGGGGTCCCTGCTGACCCCCCAGGACCAAGCCCGTTCCGCCCTCCTCCTCCTCAGGACCCTTCCCCCCGCCCGCCACGCCGCCCTCCACCACCTCCGCCACCTCTTCGACCACCAGGTCTGCACCCACCTCCTCCAAAGGGACGCTGGGGGGGGGGCCGGAGACCCCCCCCCAATTAACGGTGGCGGGGGGGGTGGGGAGGACCTGGAGGAAATCATCCTGGAGGTGCAGAAGGTTTTGGGGGAGTTCATCCACCTGAACCCCAAGTCCTGGGCCCCCCTGGTGTCCGCGTGGTCCATCGAGCTGATGGGGGAGCTGAGCAGCAAGTACGGGGGGAGGCAGATTGGGGGAGGGGGTTTGAGCCCTTCTGGAGGGGGGGTTGGGGTCGGGGGGGGTCTCAACCACCTCCTGCAGGTCTGGATGTCGTGCGGGGCCACCCGGATCCTGATGGAGATTTACACCCAGAGTTTGGGGGCCATGAGCGGGGGGGTCCCCGACTCCTGCGTCGACGCTTTGCTCGACACCTCCCTGGCTCACTCCCCGCACTTCGACTGGGTGGTGGCTCACATCGGCTCCTCCTTCCCCAACACCATCATCAGCCGCGTCCTTTCCTGCGGCCTCAAGGACTTCGCGGCCCAAGGGGACCCCGGGGGGACCTCGGGGGGGGAGAAGAAATCCCCCAAAATCGCCTCAGTCGTGGGGATTTTGGGTCACTTGGCGGCGCGGCACGCGGGGAGCATCCGGCAGGAGCTCCTCAAGATGTTCCACCAGAGCTTGGAGAGCTCCCCCGAGCTCCCTCCTCTCCCTCACCAGAAAGCCACCGTCCCCTTCCTCCTCCAGCTGGCACGGATGTCCCCCCAGATTTTGGGGACGTTTGCGGGGGATTTGGTGGCTTCCCTGCACCCCCCGGTCCTGCGGCGGCTCCAGCACCACCTGGGCACCTTTCCCAGGGAAGAAGTGGAGAAAATGGTCAACCTGGTGGTGCAGCTCATCTGCCAGACCTCGGGGGGGGGAGCTTACGGGGTCCTCCGCTTCCTCCTCGACGTCGCCGCGCCCCCCCCGACCCCCTCGGTCATCGTCACCCCCCAAGGAGGGGGGGCTGGGGGTGGGACCCCTCCCCAAATCCCCCCCGAAGCCGCCGACGCCTGCGACCGCCTCCTCCACCTCCTGCTCCTCCACCTCCAGAAGTTGGTTTATAACCGGGTCGGGGGGCTGGGGGGAGGCTCGGGGGGTTTAGGGGGGGTCGTTGGGGGTCCCCCCAACTTTTCGGACCCCCCCCCGAGCCGCCCCATCCCCTTTCTGGACGCTCTGCTCCCCCACATCCCCGAGCTGTGCCGGGAGACGCTGCGCTCCGAGCGGAAGCGCTCCCTGTGGCACCACCACCTCCTGGGGCTCCTGGGGGTCTACGCGGCCCCCCACGGAGCCACCCAAGCCTTGGGCTACCTCCTGACCTCGGCCGCTAGCCCCGAGGAGCTGGTTTTGGCCACCACCCTCCACGCCGTGCTGGCCACCTCCCTCCCAGACCTCCTCCCCTCCGCCATCCGCTTCTGCGTCTCCCAGATCCACGCCGGGAGCCTCCCGGAGCTCCAGCTCCTCCGCTTCTGTCAGAACCTCACCTGGGTGGCCCAAACCGGGCTGGAGGCTACCGAACCTTCCCCCGTGGCTACCATGGCCACCCAGCTCCTCTCCCTCCTCCCCGGGCACCTCCCGGACTTCTCCCGCTTGCTGCTGCATCCCGACCCCCGCTTGGCCCGGGCCGTCTCTCACCTCCTCTCCCTTTGCCCCTTTCCCCCCCGGGGACCCCCCTTGCCCCCTTCCCACCTCCTCCCCACGCTCCGTGCCGCCGTCCATCAGTTCTTTTCCCTCCTTCACCCCCAAAAGAAGGGATTTTTCTCCCCTTCTTCCTTGGCTTCCAGCTCCCGGCTCCTTTCCCACCTCAGCTCCCTCAGCCCCGGCGCTTCCAAGGCCGCTTTGCACCTCTTGGTGGAAGGGGCTTTGGGGGGGGGAAACTCCCGGCTTTTTGGGGGTTCTGGGGACGAAGCCGAAGGGGAAGGGAACCCCGAGACCCCCCCCGGAGTTTCCCTTTTGGAAATCAACAACCGCTTCCCAGCCAACCCCAACTTCTCCGGGGGGATTTGGGCCGTTTTCCACGCGGGGGTGATCGGGAAAGGCTTGAAAACCCCCCAAAAAAAACCCCAACCGCTTTTAGGGGACGATTCGGGGGATTTGGGGGACGATCCGGGGGATGATTTAGGGGACGATTCGGGGGGGTGGGAAGAGGGGACCCCCCAACACTTCGCCGACAACACCCAGATCTTCCTCGACCTTTTGCTGCGCTGCTGCCGGGGAGGTGGAAACGGGGGAAATGCCCCAAATCCCCCCGGTTTTGGGGTGAACCCCGAGGCTGCCAAAGCCGTGGCTGCTGCCTTGGTGGAAAACGTTTGCCCGGAGGCTACCGGGGGGGATCTTCTGTGGCCCCCCGAGGACCAAACCCGCGGAAACCTGGAACGGGACCTCCGGATCTGCCGCCGCTTTCGGAACCAACCTCTCCTCTTCCCTCTGCTTCGCCTGGTGGCCTCGGGACCCCCGGCCCTTTGCTACTGCTCGGGGCTGCTCAGGGGGCTACTAGCCAGCTTGCTAGCCCACTGGGACGCCTGCAGGGACACGGCCACCTCGGGGTCCCCGTGGCACCTCCAGGCCTCCTGCGCGTTGGTCTCGGTTCTGGCCGAGGGTTCTTTGGTGCCGCCGGTTCTGGGGAAGGTCCAGGAGCTTTTCCCTCACTTGGCTCCCTTCGAGGTTCGGCTCCTGCTGCTGAGCCTTTGGGATTACCTGCGGGAGAACAGCCCCCTGCCCCAGAAGTTCACCTTCCAGCCCCAGCGTGGGGTTTTCCTCCGGGATTTCACCCGTGACGGGGACGTGGGGAAGCACCTGGGGCTGCTCCACAGCCTCCTGCAGAAGAACATCCACACCCTGGGCGGCTTGGCCACCCGGTTCCGACCCTGAGAACAAACCCAAAAGCCACGGGATTCACCCAGGTTCCGTTTGGGGGAGGATCAGAGATCCCCACTGGCAACTTCTGGGGGGTCAAAGTTCCCCCCTTTGGGGTTTTGGGGCTCAAAACTCCTCCCTTTGGGTTTTTGGGGCTCAAAGTTCCTCCCTCTGGGGTTTTTGGGGCTCAAAATTCCCCTTTTGGGGTTTTTGGGGCTCAAAGATTCCCCTTTTGAACTTCTTGGGTCTTTAAATCTCCCTTAATGAATTTTTGGAGTCTTAAAGTTCCTCCCTTTGGGTTTTTGGGGCTCAAAATTCCCCCTCTGGGGGTTTTTGGGGCTTTTGGGTCTCAAAGTTCCTCCCTTCGGTGTTTTTGGGGCTCAAAACTCCCCTTTTGGGGCTTTTGGGGCTCAGAGTTCCCCACTGTCAACTTATAGGGGCTCAAAGTTCCCCCTTTTGGGGTTTCTGGGGCTCAAAACTCCTCCCTTTGGGTTTTTGGGGCTCAAAGTTCCTCCCTTTGGGGTTTTGGGGGCTCAAAGTTCCCCTTTTGGGGGTTTTGGGGCTCAAAGATTCCCCCCTAGGAACTTCTTGGGTCTTTAAATCTCCCCCTATGAGATTTTGGGGTCTTAAAGTTCCTCCCTTTGGGGTTTTGGGGCTCAAAATTCCCCTTTTTGGGGCTCAGAGATCCCCACTGTCAACTTCTTGGGTCTTAAAGTTCCCCCTTTTGGGGTTTTTGGGGCTCAAAATTCCCCTTTTGGGGTTTTTGGGGCTCAAAGTTTCCCCTTTTGAACTTCTTGGGTCTCAAAGTTCCCCCCTTTGGTGTTTTGGGGCTTTTGGGTCTCAAAACTCCCCTTTTTGGGGTTTTTGGGGCTCAAAGTTCCCCCCTCTGAACTTCTTGGCTCTTTAAGTCTCCCCCTCTGCATTTTGGGCTCTTAAACTTCTCCCTTTTGGGTTTTTTTGGGTCTTAACATTTCCCCTTTGGGTTTTTTTTGGGGGGGAAATCCGCCGAGTTCTGCGTTTTGCTTCGGGTTTCGCCGTCGGTTTCCTCACTTGTTCTCTGCTCGTTTCATACATCAGTAAAGAGAAAAACGTTTTCCTGGGGTGTCTGTGACTTCTGCCAGGACAGCAGAGACTCCTTCGGGTTGGAAGGGACCTCAGAGATCATCAAGTCCAACCCTTGACCCACCGGAGCAGTTCCCAGCCCATGGCACTCAGTGCCACATCCAGTCTTTTTTTAAATGTCTCCAGACACGGAGAATCCACCACCTCCCCGGGCAGTCCATTCCACAGCCTAATCACCCTCTCCGTGAAGAAATTCTTTCTAATATCTAACCTAAACCTCCCCTGGCACAACTTAAGACTGTGTCCTCTTGTCTTGTTGGAGGTCGTCTGTGAAAAGAGTCCAGTTCCCACCTCGCTCCAGCCTCCTTTCAGGGAGTTGTAGACAGCAATGAGGTCTCCCCTGAGCCTCCTCTTCTTCAGGCTGAACAGCCCCAGCTCCCTCAGCCTCTCCTCATAGGGCCTGTGCTCGAGTCCCTTCACCAGCCTGGTTGCCCTCCTTTGGACCTGTTCCAGGACCTCTACATCCTTCTTAAACTGAGGGGCCCAGAACTGGACACAGGACTCGAGCTGTGGCCTCCCCAGAGCTGAGCACAGGGGCAGAATCCCTTCCCTGGACCTGCTGGCCACGCTGTTCCTGAGCCAGCCCAGGATGCCATTGGCCTTCTTGGCCACCTGGGCACACTGCTGCCTCCTCTTCACCTTCCTGGCAATCCAGACTCCCAGGTCCCTTTCTGCCACTCTGTGCCCAGCCTGGAGCTCCCCATAGAATCCTAGAACTGGCTGGGTTGGAAGGGACCTCAGAGCTCATCAATCCAACCCTGGATCCTCTCCCCCCGTGGTTCCCAGCCCATGGACTCAGTGCCACATCCAGGCTCTTCCTAAACCCCCCAGACACGGAGAATCCCCCCCTGCCCGGGGCCTTCCAGGCTCTGAGCGCCCTCTCTGCAAAGGATCCTTCCCTCATCCCCAACCCAAACCTCCCCTGGCAGAGCTGGAGCTGAAACCTGAAACCTGAACCCAGGGGAGGTTTGGGTTGGAGATCAGGGAAGGATTCTTTAGGCCGAGCCCTCTTATCCCACTGGTACCTCCCAGTCCCTCCCAGTCCCTCCCATTCCCTCCCACTCCCTCCCATCCCCTCCCAACCCCTCCCAGTCCCTCCCAATCCCCTCCCAGTCCCTCCTATTCCCTCCCATCCCCTCCCAGTCCCCCCAGTCCCTCCCAGTCGCTCCCAATCCCCTCCCAGTCCCTCCTATTCCCTCCCAGTCCCTCCCATTTCCTCCCAGTCCCTCCCATTCCCTCCCATCACCTCCCATCCCCTCCCAGTCCCTCCCAGTCTCTCCCAGTCCCTCCCAATCCCCTCCCAGTCCCTCCCACTCCCTCCCAATCCCCTCCCAGTCCCTCCCAGTCCCCTCCCATCTGCTCCCTGTAGTGAAATGAGCCAACCAGGTGCCACTAATTGCCAGGGAGTGATCATGAGCTTGTGTCAAGCCCAGCTGTGCCTGGTTAGGGTGGGACCCACTGCTGATGAGCAGGACCAGGGGGCCAATAAAGGTGAGGCCTGAGACCCAGGCTCAGCTCAGCCCTGGGCAAGCCAGCAGAGGTTCCAGTTCCTCTTCAGCAAGGCCTTCGACATCGTCTCCCACAGCATCCTCCTGAGAAAGCTGTCAGCCCACAGCCTGGACAGGAGCACCCTGTGCTGGGTCAGGAACTGGCTGGAGGGCCGGGCCCAGAGAGTGGTGCTGAATGGGGCTGATCCAGTTGGCAGCCGGTCACTAGTGGTGTCCCCCAGGGATCAGTGTTGGGCCCAGTGCTGTTCAATATCTTCATTGATGACTTGGATGAGGGGATTGAGTCCATCATCAGCAAGTTTGCTGATGACACCAAGCTGGGGGGAGTGTGGATCAGCTGGAAGGCAGGAGGGCTCTGCAGAGGGACCTGGACAGACTGGAGAGATGGGCTGACTCCAATGGGATGAGGTTCAACACGGCCAAGTGCCGGGTCCTGCACTTTGGCCACAACAACCCCATGGGGAGCTCCAGGCTGGGCACAGAGTGGCAGAAAGGGACCTGGGATTGCCAGGAAGCTGAAGAGGAGCCGGCAGTGTGCCCAGGTGGCCAAGAAGGCCAATGGCATCCTGGGCTGGCTCAGGAACAGCGTGGCCAGCAGGTCCAGGGAAGGGATTCTGCCCCTGTGCTCAGCTCTGGGGAGGCCACAGCTTGAGTCCTGTGTCCAGTTCTGGGCCCCTCAGTTTAAGAAGGATGTAGAGGTCCTGGAACAGGTCCAAAGGAGGCAACCAGGCTGGTGAAGGGACTCGAGCACAGACCCTATGAGGAGAGGCTGAGAGAGCTGGGGCTGTTCAGCCTGAAGAAGAGGAGGCTCAGGGGAGACCTCATTGCTCTCTACAACTCCCTGAAAGGAGGATGGAGCCAGGCGGGGGTTGGGCTCTTTTCCCAGACGACTCTCAACAAGACAAGAGGGCATGGTCTTAAGTTGTGCCAGGGGAGGTTTAGGTTGGATATTAGAAAGAATTTTTTCACGGAAAGGGTGATCAGACATTGGAACGGGCTGCCTGGGGAGGTGGTGGACTCTTCGTCCCTGGAGACATTTAAAAAGCGACTCGATATGGCACTCAGTGCCATGGTCTAGTGACTGTGGCGGTAGCTGATCAAGGGTTGGACTCGATGATCTCTGACGTCCCTTCCAACCCAGCCCATTCTATGATTCTTGGAGCAACAGCACCGACCCGGGGTGGGCAACTCTGAGAGCCAGAGGCTGAGAGCATCACTTGTGAGTCTCTGCTGGAACTCCTGGTTGGACCTTGGAGCGCCGTTCCCTGAGAGACGTTCGTCTTGGTACAAGGGTTCCATGTGAGGGTAAAGACCAACCAAAGCTTTCAGTGCTCACTCTTTGCATTTGTTTTCCAGTCCCCGGCATTCGGACTTCGGGACCCTATTCAGCAATTCGGGCAAATGGCCGCTTAGGGCTTGTATGTTCAAGGCTGGTGGTCAAACGGAAACCCGTAGGCCGATTGTTGGTGGTGCTGTGGGTAGGGTTCCATGTGAGGGTTAAGGCCAGCCCAAGTTTTCAGTGCTCACTCTTTGCATTTGGTTGCCAGGCAAACGGCTGCAGAATGGGGTCACCAACCTGGAATCCACCAGCCCTAAGCAGCCATTTGCCCGGATCACTGAATCCCGACCCACAGGTCCTGCCCTACAACTGAGATCCTGCCCCATAGCTGAGATCCTGACCCACAACTCTGTTCCTGACCCACAGATCCCGTCCCTCACTTCCTGGGGTTCCTTTTCCTGCCCCACATCTGAGTTTCCCTTTCCCTGCCCCACAGCTCCCACCCCACACTTTTGGGGTCCCTTTTCTCCCCCACACTTTTTGGGGTCCCCCAGCTCCCATCCCCCACTTCCTGGGGGTCCTTTTCCTGCCCCACAGCTCCCACCCCCCACTTTTTGGGGTCCTTTCCCTGCCCCACAACTGAGTTTCCCTTTCCCTGCCCCACAGATCCCGTCCCCCACTTCCTGGGGTTCCTTTTCCTACCCCACACTTTTTGGGGTCCCTTTCCCTGCCCCACAGCTCCCACCCCACACTTTTTGGGGTCCTTTTCCCACCCCACACTTTTTGGGGTCCCACAGCTCCCACCCCACACTTTTGGGGTCCCTTTTCCTGCCCCACACTTTTTGGGGGTCCCTTTTCTCCCCCCCCTTTTGGGGTCCCCCCCCAGCCCCCCAACTTCCCTTCTTCCCCCCCAAGGACTCCAGGAATCCAGGAATTCCTTTATTTTGGGGGGCTGGGGAGGGGGTTTTGGGGTCTCCCCCTCCCTCCAGATCCAAACCAGAAGTTGGGGGGATGGGGGGAGGGGTGGGTGATGACATCACAGGGGAGTTTCGGCGATGACGTCATCGATGACGTCACCGGATGGCGATCAGCCCCACGTCCATCAGCTTCTGAATCTTCTGAGCAATCAGGGGGTTCTTGAGGTGCCTGGGGGGGGGGGAAAGACATTTTGGGGACATTTGGGGACATTTTGGGACCATCAGATCCCCCCGAAACCTTTGGGGACAATTTGGGACATTTTGGGGACAATTCAGGACATTTAGGGACCCCAAACCCCCCCCTGAACCTTTGGGGACGTTTTGGGGACAATTTGGGAGATTTTGGGGACAATTGGGGCCATTTTGGGACCCCCAGATCCCCCCCGAAACCTTGGGGACAATCGGGGCCATTTTGGGGACCCCTCAAGACTTTGGGGACAACTGGGGACATTTTGGGGACATCCGAAGGCCCTTGGGGACCCCCCAAGACACCTGAGAGACCCCAGCGGCCATTTTGGGGACCCCGGCGGCCATTTTGTGTGCCCCCCCGTCCCCCTCTCTGTGTCCCCTCAGAGCTTCATTGCCCGGCGTGGAGGTGACCCCAAAACCTCTGGGACCTTTTTGGGGACCCCCTGATGACACTTTGGGGACAACTGGGGACATTTTGGGGACCCTGGCGGCCATTTTGGGCACCCTCTCCTTTCACTGTGTCCCCTCAGAGCTTCATTGCCCGGCGTGGAGGTGACCCCAAAACCTCCCGTGAGGATTTTGGGGACAATTTGGGGACAATTTGGGGTGGGGGTCTCACTCGCTGAGGGCCTGGGGGTCCTTCTGCATCTGCTCGAGGATGAGGCGCATGGCGGGGTCGCTCATGATCTGCTGGACCTCGGGGTCGGCCATGGCGCGGCGCTTCACCTCCTCGGGGCTGTCCTGGCGCTGGTACTGAGCCAGGAGGCAGCGGTGGTGGCCTTGGGCGGCCTCCTGGGGACAGTTTGGGGACATTTAGAGAGGGGGGTGGCAGCTCCCGGGGGTTTTTAAGGGGGGACGGGGACCCCACGGACCTTGCAGGAAGGGTCGAGATCCAAGGCGCGCTGGTAGGCCTCGGCAGCCTTGGAGAAATCCTTCATGGCCTCCAGGGCTGCGGCCTTGCGGGTGTAGCCTTTGACTGGGGAGGGGACAATGGGGACAATGAGGGGGGTGGGGACGATGGGGACAATGGGGGGGTTGGGGACAATTGGGGGTTGGGGGCTGTGTAGGCCGCAGTTGGGTGTAGGCCACAAGTTGGGTGTAGGCCGCGGCCTACTGGAAGTGGTCAAGATGGCCGCCAGGTGGCCCTTGAGTGGGGATATTGGGGACAATGAGGGGCTTGGGGACAATGGAGGGGGGTGAGGGACAATGGGGACAATGGGGGGGAGTGGGGACAATGGGGGGTCGGGGGCTGCATAGGCTGCAGTTGGGTGTAGGCCGCAAGTTGGATGTAGGCCACAGCCTACTAGGAGTGGTCATAGGGACACTGTAGTCAAGATGGCTGCTGTAGGGACATGGGGGACAATGGGGGGGTTGGGGACAATGGGGACAATGGGGGGGGTTGGGGACAACTGGGGGTTGGGGGCAGTGTAGGCCGCAAGTTGAGTGTAGGCCGCGGCCTACTGGGAGTGGTCAAGATGGCCGCCAGGTGGCCCTTGAGTGGGGATAGTGGGGACAATGAGGGGCTTGGGGACAATGGAGGGGGGTGGGGACAATGGGGGGGGTGGGGACAATGGGGGGTTGGGGGCAGCATAGGCCGCAGTTGGGTGTAGGCAGCGGCCTACTGGGAGTGGTCAAGATGGCTGCCATACGGACAATGGGGACAATGGGGGGGTTGGGGACAATGGGGGTGGGGACAATGGGGACATTGAGAGGCTTTGGGGACAATGGAGACAATGGGGGGGTTGGGGACAATGGGGGGTTGGGGACAATGGGGGGTTGGGAGCTGCGTAGGCCGCAGTTGGGTGTAGGCCACGGCCTACTGGAAGTGGTCAAGATGGCCGCCATACGGACAATGGGGACAATGGGGGGTTTGGGGACAATGGGGGTGGGGACAATGGGGACAATGGGGGGTTTGGGGACAATGGGGGTGGGGACAATGGAGACAATGGGGGGGTTGGGGACAATGGGGGGGGGATGGTGGCAGCGTAGGCCGCGGCCTACTGGGAGCAGTCAAGATGGCCGCCTGGGCCACAGCCTTGGGGCCATTTTGGGGCCATTTAAGACAAACTGGGGACATTTCGACCAATCCCGGTGACGCCATGGATGTTTTGGGGCAATTTCAGGCTGTTTTGGGGTCGTTTTGGGGCAATTTCAGGCCGTTTTGGGGCCGTTTTGGGGCACTCACTGAAGTTGGGCTCCAGGCGGATGCATTCCTCACAGTCCTGGGGGGGGGGCAGTGCGGTCAGAGCCCCCCGAGCCCCCCAGGGAACCCCCCCCCCCCCCTTGAACCCCCCCAAATCCACCCCTCGGACCCCCCCGAACCCCAAAACCCCCCTGAACACCCCCCGAAAACCCCCCCGGGACCCCCAGGCCCCCCCCCAAACAGCCCCCCAAAAAAACCCTCTCGGGACCCCAAATCCCCCCCTCAGCTTCCCCAAATCCCCCTGAATCTCCCCCAAATCGCTCCCCCCGGACCCCAAACTCCCCCAAATCCCTCCCCAGACCCCCCTGAACCCCAAAACCCCCCTGGACCCCCCCAAAAAAGCCCCCCCAGGACCACCAGACCCCCCCCAAATCCCCCCTCCCCAAATCCTCAAACCTTTTAAATCTCCCCCCCTCAGCTTCCCCAAATCCCCCTGAATCTCCCCCAAATCGCTGCCCCCGAACCCCAAATTCCCTCAAATCCCCCCCCAGACCCCCCTGAACCCCAAAACCCCCCTGGACCCCCCCCAAAAAGCCCCCCGGGACCCCCCGACCCCCCCAAAACCCCTCAAAGCCCCTCCTTGCAGATCCTCTGAGCCCTCGAATCCCCACCTGGGCTTCCCCAAATCCCCCTGAATCTCCCCCAAATCTCCTCCCCCAGACCCCAAACTCCCCCAAATGCTCCCCCAGACCCCCCCGAACCCCAAAACCCCCCTGAACCCCCCCAAAAAAGCCCCACCCTGAGTGCCAGGGGGAACTCCAGGAGCTTGGTGTAGCAGGCGGCTCGGTTGCTGTAAAGTCGGGGTTCCCGGGGGTCCCTCCTGATGGCTTCAGTGTAATGTTTCACAGCCTGGGGGTAATCCCCTGGGGGAGGGGTCACGACCACCCCCCAAATCCTTCAGACCCCCCCCCAAAAAATCCCCACCCCCCAAAAACCCCCGGACCCCCAGGACGCACCCAAAACCCTTGGGAATCCCCCCAAAATCCCTTCAAACCCCCCCCTCCCATGGCACTGAAGGGGTTAAACCCCTCCTTGAGACCCCTCCCCAAATTAGGGGACCCCCCCCCCCAATTTTTGGGACCCCCCCAAAACCCTCAGACCCCACCCAAAAAATCCCCACCCCCCAAAACCCCCTGGACCCCCCAAAACGCTGGGAATCCCCCCAAAATCCCTTCAACCCCCCCCCATGGCACTGAAGGGGTTAAACCCCTCCTTGAGACCCCTCCCCAAATTCTGGGACCCCCCCCAAGACTCTGAGGGGCTCAAACCCCCCCCCTTGGGACCCCTCCCCAAATTGAGGACCCCCCAAGATCCTGAGACCCCTCCCCAAATTAGGGGACCCCCTCTGAACCCCCCTCAGCCCCCCCTTGGGACCCCTTAAACCCCCCCAAAACCCCCTGAGACCCCTCCCCAAATTAGGGGACCCCCCCCCAATTCTCTGGGGGGGTCAAACTCCCCCTTGGGACCCCTCCCCAAATTAGGGGACCCTCTCCAAACCCCCCTTGGGACCCCTTAAACCCCCCCAAAAGACTCCAGGACCCCTCCCCAAATTAGGAGACCCCCCCCCAAGACTCTGGGGGGGTCAAACCCCCCCTTGAGACCCCTCCCCAAATTGGGGACCCCCCCCCAATTCTCTGGGGGGGTCAAACTCTCCCTGAGACCCCTCCCCAAATTAGGGGACCCCCTCCAAACCCCCCTTGGGACCCCTAAACCCCCCCCAAAAGACTCCAGGGCCCCTCCCCAAATTAGGGGACCCCCCCCCAAGACTCTGGGGGGGTCAAACCCCCCCTTGGGACCCCTCCCCAAATTGGGGACCCCCCCTCAAGACCCTGAGACCCCTCCCCAAATTAGGGGACTCCTTCTAAACCCCCTCAAACCCCCCTTGGGACCCCTTAA
Source organism: Archilochus colubris (assembly GCA_023079485.1). Classification (NCBI taxonomy): domain Eukaryota; kingdom Metazoa; phylum Chordata; class Aves; order Apodiformes; family Trochilidae; genus Archilochus; species Archilochus colubris. The sequence continues at coordinate 79,263 of JALBCY010000221.1, read as the reverse complement.
ACCCTCCTAAAAACTCCTGAGACCCCTCCCCAAATTAGGAAACCCCCCCCAAAGACTCTGGGGGGGTCAAACCCCCCCTTGAGACCCCTCCCCAAATTGGGGACCCCCCCCCAAGACTCTGGGGGGGTCAAACTCCCCCTTGGGACCCCTCCCCAAATTAGGGGACCCTCTCCAAACCCCCCTTGGGACCCCTTAAACCCCCCCAAAAGACTCCAGGACCCCTCCCCAAATTAGGGGACCTCCCCAAAGACTCTGGGGGGGCCAAACCCCCCCTTGGGACCCCTCCCCAAATTGGGGACCCCCCCTCAAGACCCTGAGACCCCTCCCCAAATTAGGGGACCCCCTCCAAACCCCCCTTGGGACCCCTGAAACCCCCCCAAAAGACTCCAGGACCCCTCCCCAAATTAGGGGACCCCCCCCCAAGACTCTGGGGGGTCAAACCCCCCCTTGGGACCCCTCCCCAAATTGGGGACCCCCCCTCAAGACCCTGAGACCCCTCCCCAAATTAGGGGACTCCTTCTAAACCCCCTCAAACCCCCCTTGGGACCCCTTAAACCCTCCTAAAAACTCCTGAGACCCCTCCCCAAATTAGGAAACCCCCCCCAAAGACTCTGGGGGGGTCAAACCCCCCCTTGAGACCCCTCCCCAAATTGGGGACCCCCCCCCACCTCTCTGGAAGCATTCGTTGCCTTTGTTCTTCTCCTCCAGGGCCAACTGGGGGTCGATGTAAGCCAAACGTTCCTGCTCCTTCAAGATCTTTTCTGCCTGGGGGGGGGACACACACACAACATTTGGGGGGTGGGGGGACCCCTCGGAGACCCCCCCAAAAATCTGGACCCCCCCCCCAAAAAAAAAACCACCAAAAACCCCATAAAACACCCCAAAAATCCAACCCCGCTGCTCCCGCGTCTCCGTTTTGGGGAGGAATGAAAGGGTTAAACCCCCCCCCCCCAAAATGAAATCTGTGACCCCTCCAAAAGTTGGGGACCCCCCCCCAAAACTTGGGACCCCCCCAAACCCCCTTGAGCTCTTTAAAACCCCAAAATCCTTGGAAATCCCCCCAAAAAATCCTTCACCGAGATTTTCTCTTGAGGGTTTTTACCCCAATCTGGGGAAAATTGGGGGGGTCCCAAAACTTTGGGGGGGGTCCCAGAAGCTTGGGGGGGTCCTCAGGAATTTGGGGAGGGGTCTCCCCCATTCCCATCCCCCCCAAACCCCAACCCCCCCCTCAATTCCCTTGTTTTTGGGGGAATTTTCTCCTTTTTTACCATTCCCGCTTCTTTTTTTGCACCTTCTTCATTTTGGGGAAAATTGGGGGGGTCCCAAACTTTGGGGGGGTCCCAGAAGCTTGGGGGGGTCCTCAGGAATTTGGGGAGGGGTCTCCCCCATTCCCAACCCCCCCAGACCCTAACCCCCCCCTCAATTCCCTCGTTTTTGGGGGGATTTTCTCCTTTTTTACCATTTCCGCTTCTTTTTTTGCACCTTTTCATTTTGGGGAAAATTGGTGAAAAAATTGGGGTGCAGGGGGGGACCTCAATATTTGGAGGGGTCCCCAGGAATTTGGGGAGGGGTCTCCCCCATTCCCAACCCCCCCAGACCCCAACCCCCCCCTCAATTCCCTCGTTTTTGGGGGGATTTTCTCCTCTTTTACCGTTTCCTCTTGTTTTTTTGCACCTTTTCATTTTGGGGAAAATTGGGGGAAAATTGGGGTGCAGGGGGGGTCCCAAAGATTTGGGGGGGGTCTCCACGAATTTGGGGAGGGGTCTCCTTCATTCCCAACCCCCCCAGACCCCAAACCCCCCCTCAAATCCCTCATTTTTGGGGGCATTTCCTTCGGTTTGGGCGTTTTCGCTTGGGGCGTTTTCCCCTCCATTCGGGGAAGGGTTTGGGGTTAAAATTGGGGTGCGAGGGGGGGTCCCCGGAATTTGGGGAGGGGTCCCCAGGAATTTGGGGAGGGGTCTCCTCACCTGCTGACACTTTTTAAGCACCTCTGGGGTCCGATGTTCTGCCAGGGATTTGTTGTAGGCACCCACAGCCTCCCGGTACCGCTCTTCCCGCAGGTAAGAGTTCCCGATCCGGGCGTAAGCTCTGGGCAGAAGAAAAGGGGGGAGACCCCTCCCCAAATTACCCCAAACCCCCCCAAAATTACCCCAAACCCCCCCAAAATTCTTTAAGTTCACCCCAAGTTACCCAAAACCTCCCCAGAAACCCCCAAAACCCCCTCAGAATCCCCCAAATCCCCCCCAAGAATCCCCCGAAACCTCTTGGGATGCAGCAGAGGCTGAAAAAGGGGGGAGACCCCTCCCCAAATTACCCCAAACCCCCCAAAATTCCTCAAAACCCCCCCAGAATTCCTCAAAACCCCCCCAAGATTCCTTAAGTTCACCCCAAGTTACCCAAAACCCCCTCAAAACCCCCCCAGAATCCCCCAAATCCCCCCCAGAATTCCCCAAAACCTCTTGGGATGCAGCAGAGGCTGAAAGAGGGGGGAGACCCCTCCCCAAATTACCCCAAACCCCCCCAAATTACCCCAAACCCCCCCAAAATTACCTCAAACCCCCCCAGAATTCCTCAAAACCCCCCCAAGATTCCTTAAGTTCACCCCAAGTTACCCAAAACCCCCCCAGAATCCCCCAAAACCTCTTGGGATGCAGCAGAGGCTGAAAAAGGGGGGAGACCCCTCCCCAAATTACCCCAAACCCCCCCAGAATCCCCTTTTATCCCCCCCTAGACCCCCCCAAACCCCCTTTTAACCCCCCAAAATCCCTTTGAACCCCCCCAATTCCCCCCTAACCCCCCCAAATCCCCCCCCAAACCCATTTGGGGAGGGGTCTCCCTTGGCAATGCTCCTGTAACCCCCTTTTAACCCCCCCAACACCCCCAAATCCCCTTTTATCCCCCCAAAACCCCCTTTTAACCCCCCCCAACCCCCCCAAATCCCCTCCTAACCCCCCCAAATCCCCTTTTCCCCCCCCCCCAGACCCCCCCAGGCCCATTTGGGGAGGGGTCTCACTTGGCAATGCTCCTGTAACCCCCTTTTATCCCCCCCAACTCCCCTTCTAACCCCCCCAAATCCCCTTTTATCCCCCCAAATCCCCCCCTGACCCCCCCAAATCCCCCCTAAATCCCCTTCTAACCCCCCCAAATCCCCCTTTCCCCCCCCCTAACCCCCCCAAACCAATTTGGGGAGGGGTCTCCCTTGCCAATGCTCCTGTAACCCCCTTTTATCCCCCCCAAATCCCCTTCTAACCCCCCCAAATCCCCTTTTATCCCCCCAAATCCCCCCTAAACCCCCTTCTAACCCCCCCAAATCCCCTTTTATCCCCCCAAATCCCCCCTAAACCCCCTTCTAACCCCCCCAAATCCCCTTTTTCCCCCCCCAAGACCCCCCCAAACCAATTTGGGGAGGGGTCTCACTTGGCAATGCTCCTGTAATCCTCTCTGTTCTCCCTCCCCACTTGGATAGCTCTGGTGCAAAGCTCCCTGCACTTCCCCAGCTCCCCCAGCTCCATGTAGACAGCTGCAAAAAAACCCCAGAAATGGGCAAAACCGTTAAAAAGAGTATTTTTTTTTTTTGGGGAGGGGTCTGCAGGGAATTTGGGGGGGGGTCTCACCAGCCTGGTTGGTGATGAAGGTCATGTTGGTGGGGTCCAACTCCTCAGCCTTGGTGTAATGGCTCAGGGCAGTGCTGAAGTCTTTCCTCTTGTAAGCAGCATTCCCCAGCTCCTTCTCCTCCTGAGCCTGGGGGTTAAAAGAAACGGGGGGGGGGACACCCCAAAAATTAGCCACGACCCCCCCCCCAAATTCATAGCCCACCCTTTGACCCCAAAACTGCCCCAAACCACCCCAAAACCCAACCCCGGCAACTCCCAACCCTTCTCTCAAGTTCCTGGGGGATTTAAGGGGGTCTAAACCTCCCCCAGCACCCCAAAACTAATTAGGACCCCCCCCCAAATTCAAACTCCCAACCCCCAGACCCAAAACTGCCCCAAACCAACCCAAAACCCAACCCCGACAACTCCCAACCCTTCTCCCTCCAGTTCATGGGAGGTTTGGGGGGGTCCAAGCCCCCCCCAGCACCCCAAAACTAATTAGGAACCCCCCAGCACCCCAAAAATTAATTAGGGACCCCCCCAGCACCCCAAAATTATTTAGGACCCCCTCAGACCCAAAACACCACAAAATTACCCCAAAAACCTCCCAATGCCCCCAACTCTTCTCCCTCCAGTTCATGGGCGGTTTGGGGGGGTCCAACGCCCCCCCAGCACCCCAAAAATTAATTAGGACCCCCCCCCCAGCACCCCAAAATTAATTAGGACCCCCCCCATATTCAAACTCCCAACCCCCAGACCCAAAACTGCCCCAAACCACCCCAAAACCCAACCCCGACAACTCCCAACCCTTCTCCCTCCAGTTCATGGGGGGTTTGGGGGGGTTCAAGCCCCCCCCAGCACCCCAAAACTAATTAGGACCCCCCCCCAGCACCCCAAAAACTAATTAGGGACCCCCCCAGGACCCCAAAATCACTCAGAACCCCCCCCAGACCCAAAACACCACAAAATGACCCCAAAAACCCCAAATGACCCCAACTCTTCTCCCTCCAGTTCATGGGCAGTTTGGGGGGGTCCAACCCCCCCCAGCACCCCAAAACTAATTAGGACCCCCCCCAGCACCCCAAAAATTAATTAGGACCCCCCCCCCAGGGCCCCAAAATTATTTAGGGCCCCCCCCAGACCCAAAACACCACAAAATGACCCCAAAACCTCCCAATGCCCCCAACTCTTCTCCCTTCAGTTCCTGGGGGGTTTTGGGGGGGTTTTTGGAGCCCCCCCCTCACCTGTTTTTTGTTGGGGGGCAGCTCCTCGGGGGGGGGGGGTTGGGCGGGGGTCTCGGGGGGTTTTTGGGGGGGGGGGGATGGGGTTTCTTCCTCTTCTTCAGCCCCACTCAGATCGACCCCAAGGAGAACGCTGAGGGTGGTCATGACCCGGGGGTCCTGGAGCTTCCTGGGGGGGGGGAAGGATTTGGGGAGGGGGCAAACCCCAAGTTCCCCTTTAACCCCCCCCAAATCCCCCTTTAACCAAAATCCCCCTTAAATCCCCCCAAATTCTCCTTTAAACCCCCCCAAAATCCCCCTTAACACCCCCAAAACCCCCCAAATCTCCCTTTGACCCAAACCCCCCTTAAATCCCCCCTTTAACCCCCCCAAATCCCCTTTAACACCCCCAAATCCCCCCAAAATCCTCTTAAATCCCCCCAAAATCCTTCAACACCCCCAAATCCCCCTTAAATCCCCCTAAAATTCCCCCAAAATCCCCTTTAACCCCCCAAATCCCCTTTAACCCCCCAAATCCCAAAACCCCCTTTAATCATCCCAAATTCCCCTTTAACCCTGCAAATCCCCCTTAAATCCCCCAAAATCCCCCTTTAACCCCCCAAAATCCCCTTTGATACCCCCAAAATCCCCCTTAACACCCCCAAATCCCCTTTAACCCCCAAAATCCCCCCTTAAATCCCCCCAACTCCCCTTCAACATCCCCAAATCCCAAGATCCCCCCAAATCCCCTTTAACACCCTAAAATCCCCTTAAATCCCCCAAAATCCTCTTTAACCCCCCCAAAAATCCCCCCCAACACCCCCAAATCCCCTTTAACCCTCAAAATCCCCCCAAAATCCCCTTTAATCCCCCAAAATCCCCTTTAACCCCCCCAAAATCCCTAAATCCCCCCCAACACCCCCAAATCCCCCTTATATCCCCCCAAAATCCCCTTCAAAACCCCCTAAATCCCCAAAATCCCCCCAAAATCCCCTTCAACCCCCCCAAATCCCCCCAAAAATCCCCCCTTAAATCCCCCAAACCCCCCAAAATCCTCCAAATCCTTCTTAAATCCCCCCAAAATCCCCTTTAACCCCAAATCCCCCTTAACACCTCCAAATCCCCCCCAAATCCCCTTTACACCCCCAAAATGCCCTTAAATCCCCCCAAAATCCCCTTTAACCCCCCAAATCCCCTTCAACACCCCCAAAACCCCCTTTAATCCTCCCCAAATCCCCTTAAACCCCCCCAAAATCCTTCTTTAATCCCCCAAATCCCCCCCAAACCCCCCTTAACACCCCCAAAACCCCTAAATCCCCTTAAACCCCCTCAAAATCCCCCCTTAAATCCCCCAAACCCCCCCAAATCCCCTTTAACCCCCCCAAAATCCCTAAATCCCCCCAACACCCCCAAATCCCCCTTATATAGCCCCAAAATCCCCTTCAAAACCCCCTAAATCCCCAAAATCCCCTTTAATCCCCCCAAATCCCCTTTAATGCCCCCAAACCCCTCCAAATCCCCCTTTAACCCCCCAAAACCCCCTTAAATCCCCCAAATCCCCCTTAAATACCCCACAAATCACCCCCAAAATCCCCTTTAACCCCCCCAAAATCCTCCAAATCCCCTTAAATCCCCCCAGAATCCCCTTTAACCCCCCCAAGTCCCCCAAATCCCCCTTATATCCCCCCAAAATCCCCTTCAAAACCCCCTAAATCCCCCAAAATCCCCTTTGATCCCCCCCAAAACCCCCTTTAACCCCCCCAAACCCCCTTTATCCCCCCCAACCCCCCCGGGGCCCCCCCATCCCTCACCCCCCCAGCATCCCGGGGTCCCTCTGGAGCTGCTCCAGGAGCTCTCGGTATTGGGGGTCCCTGAGGAGCCCCCTGGTTCGGGGGTCGCTCTCCAGACGCCCCCAAAGGTCGGGGGCACTGAAGGGGTTCAGCTTCCGCTCTGCGGGGGGCAAAAAGGGGGGGTCAGGGGCACCCCAAAACCCCAGGAAACACCAAAACCCCCCCAAAACCCCAACCCCCCCCCCAAATCCCCTTTAAACCCCCCAGACCCCCCCCAACCCCCCCTGTACCTGCCCCAAAACCCAACTTTCCCCCCCAAAATCCCCCCTTAACCCCCCCCAGACCCCCCTGTACCCCCCCAAATCCTCTCTAATCCCCCCCCAAATCCCCCCCAAATCCCCTCTAGACCCCCCAAAATCCCCTTTAAACCCCACCAGCCCCCCCAAATCCCCTTTATCCCCCCTTAACCCCCCCAACTCCCCCCTTAACCCCCTCTAGACCCCCCCAAACCCCCTTTAACCCCACCAGCCCCCCCAAAACCCCTTTATTCCCCTCTTAACCCCCCCAAATCCCCTTTAACCCCCCCCAGGCCCCCTCAAACCCCCCTGTACCCCGCCCGAATCCCTATTTCCCCCCCCAAATCCCCTTTTTTCCCCCCCAAATCCCCTTTAACCCCCCCAAATCCCCTTTTTCCCCCCCAACCCCCCTTTAAACCCCCCCAAATCCCCTCTAACCTCCCCCAGACCCCCCCAAATCACCTTTTTTCCCCCCCAAACCCCCTTTGTACCCCCCACCCCCCCTTTAAGCCCCCCCAGACCCCCTCTAAACCCCCTGAAATCCCCTCTAACCTCCCCCAAATCCCCCCAAATCCCCTTTTTTCCCCCCAAACCCCCTTTAAGCCCCCCCAAATCCCCTCTAACCCCCCCGTACCCCCTTTCTTTCCCCCCCCCTCACCTGCCAGCCGAGCCTCCACCCCCCTGAGCCCCTCCAGGAGTTGGGGGTTCCCGGGGTTCCTCCTCAGCCCCTCCTCGTAGGTGGCTTTGGCCTCTTCCAACCTCTGCAGGAACTCCAGGGCCACGGCTTTCCGGGAGTAACCCTGGGGGGGGAGAGCTTCAGGAGACCCCTCCCCAAATCCTCAGACCCCCCCCTAAATCCTGAGACCCCCCCCAAACCCCTCAGACCCCCCCCAAATCCTGAGACCCCCCCCCAAACTCCTGAGACCCCCCCAACTTCAGGGGATCCCCCACAATGAGGTGATGGGACCCCCCAGGCTGCATTTGGGGGGCTCTGGAGGGGCTTAAAGACCCCCCCCCAAATCCTCAGACCCCCCCCTAAATCCTCAGACCCCCCCCCAACCCCTCAGACCCCCCCCAAATCCTGAGACCCCCCCCCAAATCCTGAGACCCCCCCCAACTTCAGGGGATCCCCCACAAAGTGGTGACGGGACCCCCCAGGCTGCATTTGGGGGGCTCGGAGGGGCTTCAAGACCCCCCCCCTAAATCCTGAGACCCCCCCCTAAATCCTGAGACCCCCCCCTAAATCCTCAGACCCCCCCCAAACCCCTCAGACCCCCCCCAAACTCCTGAGACCCCCCCCACACTTCAGGGGATCCCCCACAAAGTGGTGATGGGACCCCCCAGGCTGCATCTGGGGGGCTCTGGAAGGGCTTCAAGACCCCCAAATCCTGAGACCCCCAAATCCTCAGCCCCTAAATCCTCAGACCCCCACACCCTCAGACCCAATCCTGAGCCCCCCAAATCCTGAGACCCCCCCAACTTCAGGGGATCCCCCACAAAGAGGTGACGGGACCCCCCAGGCTGCATTTGGGGGGCTCTGGAGGGGCTTCAAGACCCCCCCCCCTAAATCCTGAGACCCCCCCCTAAATCCTCAGACCCCCCCCTAAATCCTCAGACCCCTCCCAAATCCTGAGACCCCCCCCCAAACTCCTGAGACCCCCCCAACTTCAGGGGATCCCCCACAAAGAGGTGATGGGATCCCCCAGGCTGCATTTGGGGGGGCTCTGGAGGGGCTTCAAAGACCCCCCCCAGACCCCCCCCCAAATCCTCAGACCCCCCCCTAAATCCTCAGACCCCCCCCAAACCCCTCAGACCCCCCCCAAATCCTGAGACCCCCCCCCTAAATCCTGAGACCCCCCCCAACTTCAGGGGATCCCCCACAAAGTGGTGACGGGACCCCCCAGGCTGCATTTGGGGGGCTCGGAGGGGCTTCAAGACCCCCCCCCTAAATCCTGAGACCCCCCCCTAAATCCTGAGACCCCCCCCTAAATCCTCAGACCCCCCCCAAACCCCTCAGACCCCCCCCAAACTCCTGAGACCCCCCCCACACTTCAGGGGATCCCCCACAAAGTGGTGATGGGACCCCCCAGGCTGCATCTGGGGGGCTCTGGAAGGGCTTCAAGACCCCCCCCCAAATCCTGAGACCCCCCCCAAACCCCTCACACCCCCCCCAAAGTCCTGAGAACCCCCCCAACTTCAGGGGATCCCCCACGAAGAGGTGACGGCTGCATTTGGGGGGGCTCTGGAGGGGCTTCAAGACCCCCCCCCAAATTGGGGACCCCCCCTTCCATTTTGGGGAGCCCCCTCCCCACTTTTAGCCCCTTTACCCCACTCAATGTCCCCCCAAAACCCCCTCCCCATGCACTCTGGGTGCCCCCCACCCACTCTGGGTGCCCCCCACCCAATTTAGGGTGCCCCCCCTCCCCACTTTTAACCCTTTTACCCCTCTTTATCCCCCCCAAGCCCCCCCTTTACCCCCCTCTATCCCCCCCAAACCCCCTCTGGGCTCCCCTTTACCCCTCTCTTTCCCCCCCAACCCCCTCCCCACGCACTCAGGGTGCCCCCCCCCACCTTGGCCCAGTCAGGCCTGAGCTGCAGGGTGGTCTGTGCATCCTGCAGGGCCCGTGGGTAATCCCCCTCCCCACTTTAACCCCCCCAAACCCCCTCTGGACTTCCCTTTACCCCCCCAAACCCCCTCCCCATGCACTCAGGGTGCCCCCCACCCAATTTAGGGTGCCCCCCACCCACTTTTAACCCTTTTACCCCTCTTTATCCCCCCCAAGCCCCCCCTTTATCCCCCTCTATCCCCCCCAAACCCCCTCTGGGCCCCCTTTACCCCACTCTATCCCCCCCAAGCCCCCTCCCCATGCACTTTGGGTGCCCCCCACGCACTCAGGGTGCCCCCCACCCAATTTGGGGTGCCCCCCCCCACCTTGGCCCAGTCAGGCCTGAGCTGCAGGGTGGTCTGTGCATCCTGCAGGGCCCGTGGGTAATCCCCCCCCTGGGCGTGGGCTGCGGATCTGTTGCTGTAGAGGAGGTGGTTGGAGGGGTCGAGGGCGATGGCGGCCGAGTAGAAACTGAGAGCGGCCCCAACGTCCCCCCCAGAGAGAGCTGAGTTCCCACGGGAACGGAGCTCCTCCACCTGGGAGATGGGGGGGGAGATGGGAAATGGGAGATGGGGGAAATGGGGGAGATGGGGGGAGAATGGGGGGGAGATGGGAAATGAAATGGGAAATGGGAAATGGGAAAAGAGGAAAATGGGAAATGGGAAATGGGAAAAAATGGAAATGGGGAAATGAGAAGGGAAATGGGGGGAAATGGGAGGGAAATGAAGGGGAAAATGGGGAAATGGGGAAATGGGGAAAAAGGAGAGAAAAAGGGCAAAAAAGTTTTAGACCACTTCACCCCCCCCAACCCCATTTCCAGGCCCCCCCTGACCCCTCAGGCCCCCCCAGACCCTTTTAGACCCCTCCAGCACCCCCAACCCCCCCTCAGAACCCCCAGACCCTTTTGAGGCCCCTTTACCCCCCCAACCCCATTTCCAGGCCCCCCCGACCTCTCAGGACCCCCCCAAAGCCCCCCCAGACCCTTTTCAGACCCCTTTACCCCCCCCCAACCCCATTTCCAGGACTCCCCCGACCCCTCAGGACCCCCCAACCCCCCCTCAAGAACCCCCAAGACCCTTTTTAGATCCCTTTACCCCCCCAAACCCCCCCCAGCGTCCCCCAACCCCCCTCAGAACCCCCCCAGACCCTTTTGAGGCCCCTTTACCCCCCCCAACCCCACTCCCAGACCCCCCCTGACCCCTCAAGACCCCCCCAGACCCTTTTAGACCCCTCCAGCCCCCCCTCAGAACCCCCCATACCCTTCTTAGATCCCTTTACCCCCCCAAGCCCCCCTCAGCACCCCCAAACCCCCCCCCCAGGACCCCCCCAGTCCCTTTTAGACCCCTCCAGCACCCCCAGACCCCCCCCCAACCCCATTTCCAGGCCCCCCCTGACTCCTCACGACCCTCTCAGACCCCTCAGAACCCCCCAACACCCCTCAGAACCCCCCCAGACCCTTTTAGACCCCTCCAGCCTCCCCTCAGAACCCCCCCAGACCCTTTTTAGATCCCTTTAACCCCCCAAGCCCCCTTTCAGGACCCCCCCAAGCCCCCCCCAGCCCCGTTTTAGGCCCCTTTACCCCCCCCAACCCCATTTCCAGGACCCCCCCGACCCCTCAGGACCCCCCAGCCCCCCCTCAAGACCCCCCCAGACCCTTTTTATACTCCTTTACCCCCCCAAGCCCTCCCCAACCCCCCCTCAGAACCCCCCCAGACCCTTTTGAGGCCCCTTTACCCCACCCCCCACCCCATTTCCAGGACCCCCTGACCCCTCACGACCCCCCAAACCCCCACCAGGACCCCCCCAGACCCTTTTTAGGCCCCTTCACCCCCCCCCAACCCCATTTCAAGACCCCTCTGACTCCTCAGGACCCCCCCAAGCCCCCCCCAGCCCCGTTTTAGGCCCCTTTACCCCCCCCAACCCCATTTTTAAACCATTTTATCCCCCCCAACCCCATTTCCAGGCCCCCCCTGACCCCTCAGGCCCCTCCCAGACCCCTCAGGACCCCCCAAACCCCCCCTGGGACCCCCCAGGACCCCCCATTCCCTGCCCCCCCCCCCACCTCCTCCATCTTCCGCCTCCGCTCCCGCCGCCCTCTGGAAGCTGCTAGAACCCTCTGGCCCCGCCCCCTCGCTTCCCATTGGCTGCTTCCCCTCTTCGGCCCCGCCCCTCCAAGCTCCCATTGGCTGGTCCATCACCCGCCGCCATCTTGAAGCCGCCCCAACCCATCCCGCGCAGCGCCCCCTAGCGACGCGGAGGACTCCGAGCCCAAGCCTTTCCCCCCCCCCCCCTCCCCCCCCTTTTTTATCGCGATTTTATCGCGACAGGCCACGCCCCCCCGACTCAAAAACCTCCCCTAGGAAAAGGAAACCGCCGGGTTTATTGGGGGGGGAGCGGAGTTTGGGGGAAATTCGCTGCTTTTCAGTCCATTCCCGCCATAATCTAGCGAGGGCTCAGCAGGCCGCGAAGGCCTCGACCTTGGAGGACTCCGCCCCCCCCCCTTAGTTTTGGGGTCCCCCCCCCTTAGTTTGGGGTCCCCCCCCCTCTAGGTCCAAAAGGGGGGGGGGACCCCCACCCCTTAAACCCAATTTGGGGGTTTTTAGCCCCAAATTCCCCCACCCCCCCTTCCAAAACTCCTTAAAAAAGCCCAAAACACCCCAAAAATTAAGGGGGGGGGAGATGAGGAAGAGGGGAGGGGGCACCCAAACCTTCCCCTAAAAAGCTCCTTAAAAAGGGGTGGGGGGGCTCTATGGGGGGGTTGGGGGTCGACCCCCCCCCCTATTATTTAGGGGTCCCCCCCTATTTTAGGGGCCCCCCCCCCCATTTTTAGGGCCCCCCCCCATGGGGCACCCACCCCCCCCGGTACCCCCTGATTGGGGGGGGCAATGGGGGGGGTTGAGGGGGGGTTGGGAAGACGGTTCGGACCCCTCCCCCCCCACCCCCTTTGCCCCCCCCCTCCCCGTTTTGGGGGGGCTTCAGGTGTCTTAAGGGGACCCCCCCCCTCCCCCCCCCCCTCTTTTGACCCCCCCCCGTTTTTTTGGGGGGTTTTGGGGGTTTTTTGGTCGGGGGGGGGAGGGGAGGAGGCGTTTCCCCCCCTGCCCCCCCCCTCCTCCTCCTCCTCTTCCTCCTCTTCCTCCACCACCACCAACCCCCCCCCCCCAGCACCCCCAAAACCAACCCCGCCCCCCCCGCCCCTCCCCCACCCCAAACCCCCAGATTGGTTTTTGGGGAGGGGGGGGCAACGGGGGGGTGGGGGAGGGGCGAGGAAGAAGAAGAAGAAGAAGAAACAAAATGGCGGGGGGAGGACGACGGGTTGGGGGGTCCCGTCCCCCCCTCCCCCCCCCCCCCCGCCCTCCCTTGGGCGCAAACTGGGGGGGGTGGGGGAGGGGCTGGGGGAGGGGCCGGGTGGGGGAGGGGCGCCAGGCAGACCCGGAAGATGGCGCGGGGAGGAAGTGACGTCACCAGGTACTCCCCCCGCTCCCCCCTCACCAAAGTCTCCGTCACCGACCCCCTCCCCGTTGGCCACCAACTCAACCTCAAGGTGGTCCCGGGGGGGGCCGGGGGCCAACGGACCCTCAAGGAACCCCCCGGTGCTGATTGGACCCAAAGGACGCCCAAGATGGCGTCCGGAGACCCCGCCGGGACCTCGGTTGACCTCCCGATGACGTCACTTGAGCCCGCCTTGGCGTGGGTTGACCTCCCGATGACGTCACTTGACCTCCCGGGGGCAGGCGACCCCGCCATGACCTCGGTTGACCTTCCGATGACGTCACTTGACCTTCCAATGACGTCACTTGACCGTCCGAGGCCGGTTGACCTCCCAGTGACATCCGTTGACCCCATCTTGACCTCAGTTGACCTTCCGATGACCTCAGTTGACTTTCCAATGACCTCAGTTGACCCCCTGATGACCTCAGTTGACCTTCCGATGACGTCACTTGACCCCCTGTTGACCTCAGTTGACCCCCTGTTGACCTCAGTTGACCTCCCGATGACCTCAGTTGACTTTCCGATGACCTCAGTTGACTTCCTGTTGACCTCAGTTGACCTCCCGATGACCTCAGCCGCCCCCCCGATGACGTCACTCGACCTCCCGCCCCCGTCGCTCGGCCCCGCCCTCTCCTCCCCGCCTCCCCCGCCCCTCCCCCCACCCCGGCACCCATCCATCTCCCCCCTCAGGTCCCCCACCGCCACCCCCCGCAGCCGGGCGGGCGCTTGGCACAGGAGCCCTTTGACCTCCAGGCCCCGGGGGGCCCCGCGCCTCAGCCAATCGCGGAGCCAGGCCAGGTTGCAGCCGCAGAACCAGGGGTTGTTCCTCAAGCCCAAGTGGCTCAACCTGCCCAGACCGTCGAACAGGCCCCGGGGGAGGGTGGTGAGGTTGTTGTCCGACAGATCCAACCTCTCCAAGGCCTCCATCCGCGCCAAGGCCCCGGCGGGGACGTGGTTGATGGCGTTGGCCGCCAAGGAGAGGCGGCGGAGGCTCCCGGGGGGGAGGTTCGGGGGAGGCCTGGCCAAGGAATTCCTCCCCAGGGAGAGGTCGCTGAGGTTGAGGAGGGCGCTGAAGGTGTCGTCCGCCATCCGTTGGTTGGCCAAGAGGTTCCCGTCCAACACCAACCTCCGGAGAGCCCCCAGACCTTGGAAAGCCCGGAAGGGGATGGTGTGGATCCTGTTGTCGTCCAACCTCAACTCTTCCAGAGCCGGGGGGAGGCCGGGGGGGACGCTGCTGAGGTGGTTGCGGGACAAGAAGAGGGCCCGGAGCTTCCGGTTGTCGGCGAAGGCGTCGGCGGCGATGCCGGCGGCGGAGACGGAGTTATCGTCCAGGTGCAAACGCTCCAAGAGAGGGGCCCGGCCCAGCTCCTTCCTTCCCAAGCTCCGGAGGTTGTTCTCTTGGAGGTGAAGCTCCCGGAGGGTCGGGGGGAGGTGAGCGGGGAGTTTCTCCAAGGAGTTGGCGTAGAGGTAGAGGACGCGGAGGGACGGGAGGCGGGCGAGGAACGGGGGGATCCCCGAGTCCCCGATCCGGTTGTTTTGGAGGAACAAGATGGTGGCTCCCCCGGGAAGGCCCTCGGGGACGGAGCGGAGGCCGCGGTCGTTGCAGTAGACGCGGGGCCCGGCGCAGCGGCAGACGGAGGGGCAAGGGGAGGCCGGGGGGGGGGAGAGGAGGAGGAGGAGGAGGAGGAGGAAGAGGGAGGAGGAGGAGGAGGAGGAAGAGGAGGAAGGGAGGGGGGGAAGGGAAACGGGAGCTGGGAGGAGGGGGGGTGGGAGGGGGAAGATGGGGGGTGGGGAAGGGAGGGGGGGGGGGAGCAAGATGGCCGACGGGGAAGGGAGGATGGGGGGGAGCAAGATGGCTGCCAAGGGTGCGGCGAAGGGGGAGAAGATGGCTGACAGGGAAGGAAGGATGGGGGGGAGCAAGATGGCCGCCAAGATGGCCGCGAAGGGTGTGGTAAAGGAGGGGGAGAAGGTGGCCAATGGGGAAGGGAGGACGGGGGAAAGAAGCAAGATGGCCGCCAAGGGTGTGGTGAAGACGGCTGACAGGGAAGGGAGGGTGAGGGGAAGCAAGATGGCCGCCAAGATGGCCACCAAAATGGAGGCCAAGATGGCTGCCAAGGGTGTGGTGAAGGAAGGGGAGAAGATGGCTGACAGGGAAGGAAGGATGGAGGGAAGAAGCAAGATGGCCGCCAAGATGGAGGCCAAGATGGCTGCCAAGGTGGCCACCAAGGGTGTGGCAAAGGGGGAGAAGATGGCTGACAGGGAAGGGAGAATGGGGGGTAACAAGATGGCCACCAAGGGTGTGGTGAAGGAGGGGGAGAAGATGGCCGACGGGGAAGGGAGGATGGGGGGAAGAAGCAAGATGGCCACCAAGATGGAGGCCAAGATGGCCGCCAACGTTCCAGTGAAGGGGGAGGGGGAGAAGGTGGCCAATGGGGAAGGGAGGAGGGGGGGAAGCAAGATGGCCGCCAAGACGATGGAGGCCAAGATGGCCACCAAGATGGCCGCCAAGATGGCCGCCAAGATGGCCGCCAAGATGGCCTCCAGGATGGCCAAGATGGAGACTAAAATGGCCGCCAAGATGGCCGCCGCGGGAGGGACCAATATGGCGGCCAAGATGGCGGCGGTGGCCACCGAGAGGGCCCCGGGGGCAACCAAGATGGCGGCGGGGGAGGGGGGAGAGGGGAGGGAAGGGGGGGGGAGGGGAGGGGGGGCCATGGGGGGAGGGGGAGAAAGGGGGGAGGGGTCTGGGGGGGGGAGGGGCAGAGAGGGGGGGGAGGGGTGAGGGGAGGGCCAAGGACCCCCAGGACCCCAAAGAGACCCCCAGGACCCCTCAGTTTGGGGACCCCCCCTCAAGACCCCCCCAAGTTATTGCTCCCCCCTAGGACCCCCCCAGGACCCCCCCCAATTTAGGGCCCCCCCTAAACAGCCCCCCCCAGGACCCCCCAATTTGGGGACCCCCCCCTCAAGACCCTCCCAGGACCCTCCCAACTAAAGGACCCCCCAAAGAGCCCCCAGGACCCCTCAGTTTGGGGACCCCCCCCTAGAACCCCTCCCCAGGACCCCCCCAACTTAAGAACCCCCCCAAAGAGCCCCCCCAATTCGGGGACCCCCCCCTAGGACCCCTCCCCAGGACCCCCCCAGATTAAGAACCCCCCCATAGAGCCCCCCCAGAGCCCCCAATTTAGACTCCCCCCCTAAGGCCCCCCCAAAGACCCCCCCCAAATTAAGGACCCCCCCATAGAGACCCCCCCAGGACCCCCCAATTTCGGGACCTCCCCTCAAGACCCCCCCAGAGCCCCCCAATTCGGGGACCCCCCCCCTGAGGCCCCCCCCAGGACCCTCCCAACTTAAGGACCCCCCCATAGAGACCCCCCAAAGACCCCCCCCCCAATTCAGGGCCTCCCCATAGAGCCCCCCCAGGACCCCCCCAAATTAAGGACCCCCCCATAGAGACCCCCCAACCCCCCCCAATTCAGGGCCTCCCCATAGAGCCCCCCCAGGACCCCCCAATTTGGGGACCCCCCCAGAAACCCCCCAGGACCCCCCAATTTGGGGACCCCCCCTCAAGACCCCCCCAGGACCCCCCAATTTGGGGACCCCCCCTCAAGACCCCCCCAGGACCCCCCCAAAGAGACCCCCCCCAACTTAAGGACCCCCCCAAAGAGCCCCCCCAGGACCCCCCAATTTGGGGACCCCTCCCCTTTTATTGCCCCCTCAGGACCCCCCCCAACTTAAGAGCCCCCCAATTTAGGGACCCCCCCCCCTGAGGCCCCCCCCAGGACCCCCCCAACTAAAGGACCCCCCCATAGAGACCCCCCCAAAGACCCCCAATTCAGGGCCTCCCCATAGAGCCCCCCAGGACCCCCAATTTGGGGACCCAGAAACCCCCCAGGACCCCCATCTTGGGACCCTCAAGACCCCCCAGGACCCCCAATTTGGGACCCCCAAGACCCCCAGAGCCCCCAGTTCGGGACCCCCACCCTCCGGCCCCCTCCTCCCTCCCCTTATTGATCCGGATCGATTTTTTTTTTTGGGAGGGGGATTTGGGGGTTCGGATTTTGGGAGGGGGGAGGTTCGGGGAGGGGGTGTGGGGGTCGGTTCTACCGGGCCGGTCCCGGTTCGGTGCTGGGTTCGATGGCGGCGGCGGCAAGGAAGGGGAGGGAAAGGGGGAGGGGAAAAGGGGAGGGGGAGGGGGAGGGGAAGGAAACGCCCCCAAAACCAGCTGGGAGGGGGAGAGGGGGAAACAACCCCGGGACCCCCAAATCCCCCCCTGAACCCCCAAATCCCCCCCGGGACCCCCAAGTGCCCCCCCAGGACCCCCAAATCCCCCCCCCGGACCCCAAATCCCCCCCGGACCCCCAAGTGCCCCCCTGAACCCCCAAATCCCCCCCGGGACCCCCAAATCCCCCCCCAGGACCCCAAAATCCCCCCAAGTGCCCCCCCCTCCCCCCAAATCCCCCCCTGGGGACCCCAAATCCCCCCCCCGGACCCCAAATGCCCCCTGGGACCCCCAAATCCCCCCCCAGGACCCCAAAATCCCCCCAAGTGCCCCCCCCTCCCCCAATATCACCTCCCTGGGACCCCCAAATCCCCCCCCGGACCCCAAATCCCCCCCGGGACCACCAAGTGCCCCCCCCAGGACCCTAAAACTTCCCCCAGACCCCAAATCCCCCAGGACCCCAAATCCCCCAACCCCCTGAACCCCCAACCCCCTGGGACCCCCCCGGGACCCCCAATTCCCCCCAAAACCCCTTGGGACCCCCAATTCCCCCCCAGACCCCAATATCCCCCTCAGAACCCCCCAAATCCCCTCAGAACCCCCCAGGCCCCCCCTGCCCCCCCCTCAGAACCCCCCAAATCCCCCAGGACCCCCCCTCAAAGCCACCCCCAAACCCCTTGTGGCCCCCCCAAAACCCCTTGGGACCCCCAATTCCCCCCCCCAGACCCCAATATCCCCCTCAGAACCCCCCCAAATCCCCCCAGGACCCCCAAGTTTCACAAACAAGTCCCCTGACCCCCCAACTCCTGGGACCCCCAAATCCCCCCCTGAACCCCCAGATCCCCAGGACCCCCAACCCCTAGGACCCCAAATCCCCCTGAACCCCCAAACGGCTCCCCGACCCCAAAACTTCCCCAGACCCCAAATCCCCCAGGACCCCCAAATCCCCCAGGACCCCAAATCCCCTGGACCCCCAAATCCCCCCCAGGACCCCAAAATTTCCCAAGTGCCCCCTCCCCCCAAAATCCCCCTGGGACTCCCAAATCCCCCCAGGCCCCCCAAATGCCCTCGACCCCCCCCCCCCCCAACTCTTGAGCCATTTTGGGGCCGTTTCTTTATTTTCTGTTATTTTCAGCTCGGGGGGAGCAGAACCCCAAAGGGGGGGAGGGGGGGAAAGGGGCTGGGGGGGAGGAGCCCCCCCCCGTGACGTCACAGCCCCTTCCGGTGACGTCATCATCACCCCGCCTCATGACGTCAGAGCCCCCTCGTGTGACGTCACAACCCCTTTCCCACGCCCCTTCCCCCCCCCTCCTCCCCGGGATGACGTCACAGCCCCTCCCCCTACCCCCAGTGACGTCATAGTGTGATGTCATAGCTTCTTCCCGTGACGTCACAGCTGCTCTCGTGATGTCATAGCCCCTCTTGTGATGTCATAGCTTCTTCCCATGACGTCACAGCCCCCTCATGACATCACAACTCCCTCCTGTGACGTCATAGCTTCTTCCCATGACGTCACAGCCCCTCCTGTGACGTCACAGCCCCTCTTGTGATGTCATAGCTTCTTCCCATGACGTCACAGCCCCTCTTGTGATGTCATAGCTTCTTCTCATGACGTCACAGCCACTCCTGTGACGTCATCGCCCCTCCCGTGACGTCATAGCTTCTTCCCATGATGTCACAGCCCCGTGTCGTGACGTCACAACCCCCGTCCCATGACGTCACAGCTGCTCCCGTGACGTCACAGCCCCTCCCGTGACGTCACTACCCCCTCCCAAGACGTCACCACTGCCCCCCTTATGACATCACCCCCCCTTTCTATGACGTCACCCCCCCTCCCCCACCTCCCGTGACGTCACCCACCCCCCTATGACGTCACACCCCCCCCCTCCCCCCCTCATTTCCCCCCCCTTTCCCCCCCCCCTCTTCCCCTTCAACCCCTTTCCCCCCCATTTCACAGTGGGGGGGGTGGGGCTATGACGTCACGGCGGGCCCTTATGACGTCACGTCGGGCCCCGATGACGTCACGGCCCCGCCCCCCCCTTGTAGAGGATGTCGTAATGGCCGGGGCGGTAGAGGAGGCAAACGCGGGGCTGGGAACCTTCCGGAAAGACGTGGGGGTTGGGACCCCCCCCCTCCCCCCGGTCCATGTATTCCACCTGAACCGGGACCCCCAGGGCCCGCGCCAGCGCGATGACGTGGATGTGATCGCTCTCCTTGCACATGGGCTCCACTTCCTGGAAGTGGGGGGGAAACGGGGCGGAAATGGGGGGGAAATGGGGAGGAAATGGGGGGAAACGGGGGGGAAACGGGGGGGAAAGGGGTGGGAAGGGGGAGGGGAGGGTGGGGGATGGGGAAAATGCGAAAAAATAAGGCGGAAGTAAGGCGGAAGTGAGGCGGAAGTGAGGGGGAAGTAAGGCGGAAGTGAGGGGGAAGTGAGGGGGAAGTGAGGGGGAAGGGAAGGGAATGGGGAGGGGAGGGTGGGGGATGGGGAAAATGGGGGGAAATGGGGGAAAAAGGGGGGGAAATGGGGAGGAAATGGGGGGAAATGGGGAGGAAATGGGGGGAAATGGGGGGGAATGGGGGGAAATGGGGGGAAATGGGGGAAATGGGGAGGAAATGGGGGAATGGGGGAAATGGGGAAGGGGAAATGGGGGAAATGGGGAAATGGGGGAAATGGGGGGGAATGGGGAGGAAATGGGGGGAAATGGGGGGAAATGGGGGGGAATGGGGGGAAATGGGGGGGAATGGGGGGGAATGGGGAGGAAATGGGGGGAAATGGGGAGGAAATGGGGGGAAATGGGGAGGAAATGGGGGGAAATGGGGGGGAATGGGGGGGAATGGGGAGGGGAGGGTGGGGGATGGGGAAAATGCAAAAAATAAGGCGGAAGTGAGGGGGAAGTGATGGGGAAGTGATGGGGAAGGGAAGGGAATGGGGAGGGATGGGGAGGGAAGGGTGGGGGATGGGGAAAATGGGGGGAAATGGGGGAAAAAGGGGGGGAAATGGAGAGGAAATGGGGGGAAATGGGGGGGAAATGGGGGGAAATGGGGAGGAAATGGGGGGAAATGGGGAGGAAATGGGGGGAAATGAGGAAATGGGGGAAATGGGGGAATGGGGGGAAATGGGGGGAATGAGGGGAGGGTGGGGGATGGGGAAAATGCAAAAAAATAAGGCGGAAGTAAGGCGGAAGTGAGGAGGAAGTGAGGGGGAAGTGAGGGGGAAGGGAAGGGAATGGGATGGGAAAGGTGGGGGATGGGGAAAATGGGGGGAAATGGGGGAAAAAGGGGGGGAAATGGGGAGGAAGTGATGGGGAAGTGAGGGGGAAGTGATGGGGAAGGAAAGGGGAAGTCGTGGGAAATGGAGAGGGGGAAACCAGTGTCTCCCAGTTTATCCCAGTGCCTCCCAGTGCCTCCCAGTTTCTCCCAGGTATATCCCAGGTGCCTCCCAGCCATCTCCCAGCCACTTCCCAGTGCCTCCTAGCCATCTCCCAGTGTCTCCCAGTGCCTCCCAGCCGTCTTCCAGTGCCTCTCAGTGCATCTCCAGGGCCTCCCAGTGCCTCCCAGTGCCTCCCAGTGCCTCTCAGGTGTATCCCCGCATGTCCCATCATTTCCCAGGTGCCTCCCAGTGTCTCCCAGTGCCTCCCAGCCACCTTCCAGTGCCTCTCAGTGCATCTCCAGTGCCTCCCACTGTCTCCCAGCCATCTCCCAGTGCCTCCCAGTGCCTCCCAGGTGTATCCCAGCATGTCCCACCATTTCCCAGGTGCCTCCCAGCCACCTCCCAGTGCCTCCCAGTGCCTCCCAATGTCTCCCAGCCACCTCCCAGTGCCTCCCAGCCATCTCCCAATGCCTCCCAGTGTCTCCCAGCCACCTCCCAGTGTCTCCCAGTGTCTCCCAGTGGCTGACCTGCTGGCAGAACTCCTTGATGCTGCGTCCCCCCTCGAGGAACTGCTCGAAGAAGGGGCGGTGGCGCTGGAGGCAGCCGGAGGTGAGGAGCCTCAGGTAAACCACCAGGTAATCTGAGGTGCCCGGGTCGTTAAAGGCTGCCAGGAGCTCGGGCAGCGAGGGACAGAGGGACAGGCGGTCCAGGAGCTCCATCAGCTGGGGACAGGGACAGGAGAGAGGGGACAGGGGTGTCAGGGACATGGGGACATCAGAGAGGGGACAGGGACACGGGGAGAGGGACAGGGGATCCAGGAGCTCCATCAGCTGGGGACAGGGACAGGAGAGAGGGGACAGGGGTGTCAGGGACATCAGAGAGGGGACAGGGACAGGGGGACACAAGGACAGGCGGTCCAGGAGCTCCATCAGCTGGGGACAGGGACAGGGGGACATCAGAGAGGGGACAGGGGTGTCAGGCACATGGGACATGTGTGTGACATGAGAGAGGGGACAGGGACATGGGGACAGGGACAGGGACACAGGGACAGGGGTGTCAGGGACATGGGACATGTGTGTGACACGAGAGAGGGGACAGGGACAGAGGGACAGGCGGTCCAGGAGCTCCATCAGCTGGGGACAGGGACAGGAGAGAGGAGACAGGGGTGTCAGGGACATCAGAGAGGGGACAGGGACAGGGGGACACAAGGACAGGCGGTCCAGGAGCTCCGGGAGCTGGGGACAGGGACAGGGGGACATCAGAGAGGGGACAGGGACACAGGGACAGGCGGTCCAGCAGCTCCATCAGCTCGGGACAGGGACAGGGGGACATCAGAGAGGGGACAGGGGTGTCAGGGACATGAGAGAGGGGACAGGGACATGGGGACAGGGACAGAGGGACAGGCGGTCCAGGAGCTCCATCAGCTGGGGACAGGGACAGGGGGACATCAGAGAGGGGACAGGGACAGGAGAGAGGGGACAGGGACATGGGACACGTGTGTGACATGAGAGAGGGGACAGGGACACGGGGAGAGGGACACGGGGACACAAGGACAGGAGCTCCAGGAGCTGGGGACAGGGACAACAGGGACATGGGGACACGTGTGTGACACGAGGACACGTGTGTGACACGAGAGAGGGAACAGGGACACGGGGACAGGGACACGGGGACACGAGGACACGAGGACAGGAGCTCCAGGAGCTGGGGACAGTGGGGAGGGGACACAGAACACGAGGAGCTCACACGTGTGTCACACGCACACACACACACACGCGTGTGAGACGTGAAGCCCACGCGTGTCACGTGACACACCCCCAACCTCCTCCCCTCGTGAAGTCACACGAAGGCCACACGTGTGTCACGTGTGTCACGTGAAGGCCACGTGTGTGTCACGTGTGTCACGTGAAGGCCACGTGTGTGTCACGTGCCCCCCCCCTCGTGTTTCACGTGGGTCCCCCCTGGTGTCTCACGGTGTTGTGGAAGTCCTCGATGGTGAACTCGGTGAATC
Source organism: Archilochus colubris (assembly GCA_023079485.1). Taxonomy (NCBI): domain Eukaryota; kingdom Metazoa; phylum Chordata; class Aves; order Apodiformes; family Trochilidae; genus Archilochus; species Archilochus colubris. Next base: position 56,669 of record JALBCY010000221.1, on the reverse strand, counting down.
CCATGGCCACCAACTGCTCCTTGCTGCGGGCTGAGACCTCCCGGAACCTGCGGGCACGAGTGGGGAAACTGAGGCACGGGGAGGGAAACTGAGGCACAGGGGAAACTGAGGCAGGAGGAAACTGAGGCACGGGGAAACTGAGGCACGGGGAGGGAAACTGAGGCACGGGAATGGGGAAACTGAGGCAGGAGGAAACTGAGGCACGGGGAAACTGAGGCACGGGGAGGGAAACTGAGGCACGGGAATGGGGAAACTGAGGCAGGAGGAAACTGAGGCACGGGGAAACTGAGGCAGGAGGAAACTGAGGCACGGGGAAACTGAGGCATAAAGGGGGGAAACTGAGGCATGGGAACTGGAGGGGGAAACTGAGGCAGGAAAAGGGAAACTGAGGCACAAAGGGGGAAATTGGGGAAGAAAAAGGGAAACTGAGGCACGGAGAAACTGAGGCATAAAGGGGGGAAACTGAGGCACGGGAATGGGGAAACTGAGGCAGGAGGAAACTGAGGCAGGAGGAAACTGAGGCACGGGGAAACTGAGGCACAGGGAGGGAAACTGAGGCAGGAGGAAACTGAGGCACGGGGAGGGAAACTGAGGCACGGGAATGGGGAAACTGAGGCAGGAGGAAACTGAGGCACGGGGAAACTGAGGCACGGGGAAACTGAGGCACGGGAATAGGGAAACTGAGGCAGGAGGAAACTGAGGCACGGGGAAACTGAGGCACGGGAATGGGGAAACTGAGGCAGGAGGAAACTGAGGCACGGGAATGGGGAAACTGAGGCAGGAGGAAACTGAGGCACGGGAATGGGGAAACTGAGGCAGGAGGAAACTGAGGCACGGGGAAACTGAGGCATAAAGGGGGGAAACTGAGGCACGGGAACTGGAGGGGGAAACTGAGGCAGGAAAAGGGAAACTGAGGCACAAAGGGGGAAATTGGGGAAGAAAAAGGGAAACTGAGGCACGGAGAAACTGAGGCATAAAGGGGGGAAACTGAGGCACGGGAATGGGGAAACTGAGGAAGGCACAGGGAGGGGAAACTGAGGCACAAAGGGGGGGAAACTGAGGCACAGGAATGGGGAAACTGAGGCAGAAAGGGGGGAAACTGAGGCACAGGGAGGGAAACTGAGGCATGGTGAGGGGAAACTGAGGCACAGGAACTGGGGGGGGGAAACTGAGGCACGGGGGGGACAGGGAGGGGAAACTGAGGCAGGGGGAAACTGAGGCAGGGGGAAACTGAGGCACAGGAAACGGGGGGGAAACTGAAGCGGGAAATGGGGAAACTGAGGCACGGGGAGAGGGAATTGGGGAAGAAAAAGGGAAACTGAGGCAGGAAAAGGGGAAACTGAGGCATAAGGGGGGGAGAAACTGAGGCACGGGAATAGGGGGAGAGACTGAGGCAGGAAAAGGGAAACTGAGGCAGAAAGAGGGAAACTGAGGCACAGGAACTGGAGGGGGAAACTGAGGCAGGAAAAGGGAAACTGAGGCACAAAGGGGGAAATTGGGGAAGAAAAAGGGAAACTGAGGCATGGGAATGGGGGGGAAACTGAGGCATAAGAGGGGGAAACTGAGGCAGGAAAAGGGAAACTGAGGCATGGAAATGGGGAAACTGAGGCATGGGGAAACTGAGGCACAGGGAGGGAAACTGAGGCAGGAAAAGGGAAACCGAGGCAGGAAAAGGGGAAACTGAGGCACAAAGGGGAGAAACTGAGGCACGGGGAGGGGGAATTGGGGCAGAAAAAGGGAAACTGAGGCACGGAAATGGGGGGGGAGACTGAGGCAGGAAAAGGGGAAACTGAGGCATGGGAACAGGGAGGGGAAACTGAGGCACGGGGAAACTGAGGCACAGGGAGGGAAACTGAGGCATGGCGAGGGGAAACTGAGGCACGGGAACTGGGGGGGGAAAACTGAGGCAGGGGGAAACTGAGGCACAGGAACGGGGGGGAAACTGAAGTGGGAAATGGGGAAACTGAGGCACGGGGAGAGGGAATTGGGGAAGAAAAAGGGAAACTGAGGCAGGAAAAGGGGAAACTGAGGCAGGAAATGGGGAAACTGAGGCACAGGGAGGGGGAATTGGGGAAGAAAAAGGGAAACTGAGGCAGGAAAAGGGAAACTGAGGCAGGAAATGGGGAAACTGAGGCAGGAAAAGGGAAACCGAGGCAGGAAATGGGGAAACTGAGGCCCGGGGGGGCTCTGGGGGTTTTGGGGTGCCCCGGGGGGGTTCTGGTCGGGGGGGTCCCGGGGGGGTCCCCACCTCTGGAGCTCCTGCCCATCCTCCAGCAGAGCCTCCAGGTGGGCGAAGCCGAAGGCTCTGTAGAAACAGTTCCCGTCCGGCCGCGTCTTCCGGATGTGGGAGTAACGCTGGAGCAGGGACTGGGGGCACAGGGACAGACTGGGATGCACTGGGAGGCACTGGGACAAACTGGGAAAGCCCAGGGAACTCCCAGAGAGGGGATGGGAGGGACTGGGATGGACTGGGATGCACTGGGAGGCACTGGGACGAACTGGGAAAGCCCAGGGAACTCCCAGAGAGGGGATGGGAGGACTGGGAGGGACTGGGAGGGACTGGGATGCACTGGGAGGCACTGGGACAAACTGGGAAAGCCCAGGGAACTCCCAGAGAGGGGATGGGAGGGACTGGGATGGACTGGGATGCACTGGGAGGCACTGGGACGAACTGGGAAAGCCCAGGGAACTCCCAGAGAGGGGATGGGAGGGACTGGGATGGACTGGGAGGGACTGGGAGGCACTGGGACAAACTGGGAAAGCCCAGGAACTCCCAGAGAGGGGAGGGAGGGACTGGGAGGGACTGGGATGCACTGGGAGGCACTGGGACAAACTGGGAAAGCCCAGACAAGGAGGACTGAGGACTGAGCACTGGAGGTGACGCCAGGAACTCCCAGAGAGGGGATGGGAGGGACTGGGAGGACTGGGATGGACTGGGATGCACTGGGAGGCACTGGGACAAACTGGGAAAGCCCAGGAACTCCCAGAGAGGGATGGAGGGACTGGGATGGACTGGGATGCACTGGGAGGCACTGGGACAAACTGGGAAAGCCCAGGGAACTCCCAGAGAGGGGATGGGAGGGACTGGGATGGACTGGGATGCACTGGGAGGCACTGGGACGAACTGGGAAAGCCCAGGGAACTCCCAGAGAGGGGATGGGAGGGACTGGGATGGACTGGGAGGGACTGGGAGGCACTGGGACAAACTGGGAAAGCCCAGGGAACTCCCAGAGAGGGGATGGGAGGGACTGGGATGGACTGGGATGCACTGGGAGGCACTGGGACAAACTGGGAAAGCCCAGGGAACTCCCAGAGAGGGGATGGGAGGGACTGGGAGGGACTGGGAGGGACTGGGAGGCACTGGGACAAACTGGGAAAGCCCAGGGAACTCCCAGAGAGGGGATGGGAGGGACTGGGATGGACTGGGAGGGACTGGGATGCACTGGGACAAACTGGGAAAGCCCAGGGAACTCCCAGAGAGGGGATGGGAGGGACTGGGAGGGACTGGGATGGACTGGGATGCACTGGGAGGCACTGGGACAAACTGGGAAAGCCCAGGGAACTCCCAGAGAGGGGATGGGAGGGACTGGGAGGGACTGGGAGGGACTGGGAGGCACTGGGACAAACTGGGAAAGCCCAGGGAACTCCCAGAGAGGGGATGGGAGGGACTGGGATGGACTGGGAGGGACTGGGATGCACTGGGACAAACTGGGAAAGCCCAGGGAACTCCCAGAGAGGGGATGGGAGGGACTGGGAGGGACTGGGATGGACTGGGATGCACTGGGACAAACTGGGAAAGCCCAGGGAACTCCCAGAGAGGGGATGGGAGGGACTGGGAGGGACTGGGATGGACTGGGAGGGACTGGGATGGACTGGGAGGGACTGGGGATCTCCCAGGGAGAGACTGGAATGGACTGGGACAAACTGGGATGGACTGGGAGGGGCTGGGGATCTCCCAGGGAGGGACTGGGAAAGCCCAGGGACCTCCAAGGGAGGGACTGGGATGGACTGGGAGGGAGTGGGATGGACTGGGAAGGACTGGGGATCTCCCAGGGAGAGACTGGGATGGACTGGGAGGGAGTGGGATGGACTGGGAAGGACTGGGGATCTCCCAGGGAGAGACTGGGATGGACTGGGAGAGACTGGGGACCTCCCAGAGACAGACTGGGATGGACTGGGACAAACTGAGATGCACTGGGAAAGCCCAGGGAACTCCCAGGGAGCGGCTGGGATGGACTGGGAGGGACTGGGATGCACTGGGAGGCACTGGGGACCTCCCAGGTACAGACTGGGATGCACTGGGAGGCACTGGGAAAGCCCAAGGACCTCCCAGGGAGGGGATGGGAGGGACTGGGAGGGACTGGGACTGACTGGGACATCCCAGTGCCTCCCAGTTCCCCCTAAATCCTTCCCAGTCCCTCCCAGTTTCCCCTAAACCCCTCCCAATCTCCTTCCACTCCTTCCCAGTCCCCCCCAGTCCCTCCCAATCCTCTCCCAGTCCCTCCCAGTGCCTCCCAGTCCATCTGAGTTCCCCTTAAAACCCTCCCAGCCCTCCCAGTGCCTCCCAGTCCCCCCCAATCCTCTCCCAGTCCCCCCTAGTGCCCTCCCAGTGCCTCCCAATCCCCTCCCAGTGCCTCCCAGTCCATCCCAGTTTCCCTTGAAGCCCTCCCAGTCCCTCCCAATCCCTTCCCAGTCCCCCCCAACCCCATCCCAGTCCCTCCCAGTCCCCTCCCAGTGCCTTCCAATCCCACCCAATCCCCTCCCAGTCCCCCCCAATCCCCTCCAAGTTCCTCCCAGTCCATCCCAGTTTCCCTTGAAACCCTCCCAGTCACCCCCGATCCCCTCCCAGTGCCTCCCAATCCCTTCCCAGCCCCTCCCAGTCCCCCCCAATCCCCTCCCAGTGCATCCCAGTTCCCTCCAATCCCCCCCAATCCCCTCCCAGTCCCTCCCAATCCCTTCCCAGCCCCTCCCAGTCCCCCCCAGTGCCCTCCCAGCGCCCTCCCAGTGCATCCCAGTTCCCCCCAATCCCCTCCCAGTCCCTCCCAGTCCCCTCTCCCAGTCCTCCCACCTTCCAGCCCTCCCAGTCCCCCTGCCCTCCCAGCCCTCCCAGTGCATCCCAGCCCCCACCCTCCCATCCTCCCAGTCCCCCCCAATCCCCTCCCAGTCCCTCCCAATCCCTTCCCAGCCCCTCCCAGTCCCCCCCAGTGCCCTCCCAGTGCCTCCCAGTGCCTCCCAGTCCCACCTGGATCTTCTGCTGGTACACGTGGTCGTCCTCTGCGTATTCCTTGTACAAAACCTTCAGCTCCAGGCGCTCCGAGACCAGTGGGTTCTGCACGGCGATCTGGGGAAACTGGGATGGACTGGGAGGCACTGGGAGGGGGCTGGGGGGCACTGGGAGGGGGCTGGGAGGGACTGGGATGGACTGGGAGGGGATTGGGGGGGACTGGGAGGGGATTGGAGGGACTGGGAGAGATTTAGGGGGAACTGGGATGCACTGGGAGGGGATTGGGGGGGACTGGGAGAGGTTTGAGGGGGACTGGGAGGGATTTAGGGGGAAGTGGGATGCACTGGGAGACATTGGGAGGGAGCTGGGGGGCACTGGGAGAGGGGTGGGAGGGACTGGGATGAACTGGGAGGGGCTGGGAGGGACTGGGAGGGATTTAGGGGGAACTGGGATGCACTGGGAGACATTGGGAGGGGGCTGGGGGGCACTGGGAGAGGGGTGGGAGGGACTGGGATGAACTGGGAGGGGCTGGGAGGGACTGGGAGGGATTTAGGGGGAACTGGGATGCACTGGGAGGGGGCTGGGGGGCACTGGGAGGGGGGTGGGAGGGACTGGGAGGGACTGGGAGGGGGCTGGGAGGGACTGGGAGGGGATTGGGGGGGACTGGGAGGGACTGGGAGGGATTTAGGGGGAACTGGGATGCACTGGGAGGGTTTTAAAAGGAACTAGGATGGACTGGGATGCACTGGGAGGGACTGGGAAGGATTGGGATGACTGGGAGGGGGCTGGGAGGGACTGGGAGGGGACTGGGATGGGATTGGGGGGGGACTGGGAGGGGACTGGAGTGACTGGGAGAGTTTTAAAGGGAACTAGGATGGACTGGGAGGCACTGGGAAGGGATTGGGGGGAACTGGGAGAGATTTCGGGGGAACTGGGAGGGATTTAGGGGGAACTGGGAGGCACTGGGAGACACTGGAAGGAGGACTGGGAAGGGATTGCGGGGCACTGGGAGGGACTGGGATTGACTGGGAGGGGCTGAAGGGGACTGGGATGCACTGGGAGGGAGCTGGGAGAGGATTGGGGGGGACTGGGAGAGATTTAGGGTGAACTGGGAGGCACTGGGAGGGGGGTGGGAGGGACTGGGAGGGGATTGGAGGGACTGGGAGGGATTTAGGGGGAACTGGGAGGAACTGGGAGGAACTGGGAGGGACTGGGAGGGATTTAGGGGGAACTGGGATGCACTGGGAGACACTGGGAGGGTTTTAAAGGGAACTAGGATGGACTGGGAGGCACTGGGAGGGGACTGGGAAGGGATTGGGGGGAACTGGGAGGGATTGGGAGGCATTTAGGGGGAACTGGCAGGGACTGGAAGAGGGTTGGGGGTTACTGGGAGGGACTGGGATGGACTGGGAGGGGATTGGAGGGACTGGGAGAGATTTAGGGGGAACTGGGAGGCACTGGGGGGGGACTGGGGAGCACTGGGAGGGATTGGGATTGACTGGGAGGGGGCTGCAAGGGACCTAAGGGGAACTGGGATGAACTGGGATGAACTGGGAGGGGTTTGGGGGGGATTTGGGGGTTTTGGGGCCCATAGGGGGGTTTGGGGGGGTCCTGGGGGGTTTGGGGTCCTTTTGGGGTGGTTTGGGGGGGTCCCAGGGGTTTTGGGGTCCCAGAGGGGGGTTTGGGGGTCCCAGGGGTTTTGGGTCCCAGAGGGGGTTTGGGGTCCTGGGGTTTTGGGGTCCCATAGGGGGTTTGGGGTCCTGGGGTTTTGGGGTCCAGAGGGGGTTTGGGGGTCCCAGGGGTTTTGGGGTCCCAGAGGGGGTTTGGGGGTCCCAGGGGTTTTGGGGTCCCAGAGGGGGTTTGGGGGTCCTGGGGGTTTTGGGGTCCCATAGGGGGTTTGGGGGTCCTGGGGTTTGGGTCCCAAAGGGGGTTTGGGGGTCCTGGGGTTTTGGGGTCCCAGAGGGGGTTTGGGGGTCCCAGGGGTTTTGGGGTCTCAGAGGGGGGTTTGGGGGTCCTGGGGTTTTGGGGTCTCAGAGGGGGTTTGGGGGTCCCAGGGCTTTGGGGTCCCATAGGGGGTTTGGGGGTCCCGGGGTCTTGGGGTCCCATAGGGGTTTGGGGGTCCTAGGTTTTGGGGTCCCAAAGGGGGTTTGGGGGTCCCAGGGCTTTGGGGTCCTAGGGGGTTTGGGGGTCCTGGGGTTTTGGGGTCCCAGAGGGGGTTTGGGGGTCCCAGGGTTTTGGGGTCCCAGAGGGGGTTTGGGGGTCCCAGGGGCTTTGGGTCCCAAAGGGGGTTTTGGGGTGTTTTCTGGGGGTCTCACCTCCTGCTGGATCCTGTCCTGCTGGGCCATGATGGCCTCGTCATAGGCCAAACAATTCACCCCTAAACGTTTGGGGAGGGGGAAAAGGGGGGGAAAAGTTATTGGGGGGGGGTCTGGAGGTGATGGGGGGAACCCTGGGAAAGGGGGGAGGGGTCTAAGGGGGGGATATTTGGGGTCTAGGGGGGGGAATTTGGGGTCTGGGGGAGCTCTTAGGGGTCCCTGGGGGGAGATTTGGGGGCTGAGGGGGTCCCTGGGGGTCTTTTGGGGGGGATTTGGGGGCTGGGGAGGCTCTTGGGGGTCTCTTGGAGGGAATTTGGGGGGGGATTTGGGGTCTGGGGGGGTCCCTGGGGGGTCCCAGGGGGGATATTGGGGGTTGGGGGGTCTCTTGGGGGTCCCTGGGTGGATCTGGGGGTTCTGGGGGTCTCTCTGGGGGGGGATTTGGGGTCTGAAGGGGTCCCTGGGTGTCTCTTGGAGGGGATTTGGGTGCTGGGGGGGCTCTTGGGGGTCTCTTGGGGGGGGATTTGGGGTCTGGGGGGGTCCCTGGGGGGGGATGTTTGGGGTCTGGGGGTGCTGAGGGGGTCCCTGGGGGTTTCTGGGGGGTATTTGGGGTCTGGGGGGGTCCCTGGGGGGACTCTGGGGGGGGGTATTTGGGGTCTGGGGGGGCTCTTGGGGGTCTCTTGGGGGTCCCTGGGGGGGACGTTTGGGGTCCTGGGGGTCTCTTGGGTGTCCCTAGGGGGGATCTTTGGGGTCTGGGGGTGCTGGGAGGGGTCTCTGGGGGGGGGATTTGGGGTCTGGGGGGGCTCTTGGGGGGCTCTGGGGGGGTATTTGAGGTTTGGGGGGGGGTCCCTGGGTGGTTCTGGGGGTCCCAGGGGGTCTCCCTGGGGAGGTCTTTGGGGTCTGGGGGGGCTCTTGGGGGTCTCTGGGTGGATCTGGGGGTCCTGGGGGGGTCTAGGGATCTCTTTGGGGGGGTCTTTGAGGTCCTGGGGGGCTCTTTGGGGTCCCTGGGGGGGTCTTTGGGGTCTGGGGGTGTCCCTGGGGGTGTCTGGGGGGGCTCTTGGGGGTCTCTGGGTGGATCTGGGGGTGTTGGGGGGTTCTGGGGGTCTCTTTGGGGGGGATCTTTGGGGTCTGGGGGTGCTGGGGGGGTCCCTGGGGGTCTCTTTGGGGGGGTCTTTGGGGTCCTGTGGGTCCTGGGGGGTCGATGGGGGTCCCTAGGGGAGGGATTTGGGGTCTGGGGGGGTCCCTGGGGGTCTCTGGGTGGTTCTGGGGGTCCCAGGGGGTCTCTTTGGGGGGCGGGTTTGGGGTCTGGGGGGTCCCTGGGGGTCTCTTGGGGGTCTCTGGGTGGATCTGGGGGTTCTGGGGGTCACTTTGGGGGGGTCTTTGAGGTCCTGGGGGTCTCTTTGGGGTCCCTGGAGGGGTCTTTGGGGTCTGGGGGTGTCCTGGGGGGGTGTTTGGTGTTTGGGGGGGGTCTTTGGGACGGGGGGGGGTCCGTTTTTGGGGTGTTCCCGGTTGTGGGGGGAAGGTTTTCGGGTCGGTACCGTCGGGGTCTCCCGCCAGCGGCTCCGGTTTCTGCTGAGGCTCCTCCGCCGCCATCGTCGCCGTCTCCGCCGCAGCCCCGCCCCGCCGAGGACTTCCGGGAAGTGCGGCCACACTGCTTCCGGGTCACCGGAAGGAAATAAACCCAAATAAATTAAAAAAATAAATGAAAACGCAACATCGCTTCCGGGTTAATGTTGTGAGGGGGAAGGGAGAAAAGGACGGACCTGAAGCGCTTCCGGTTAAAACGCCGGAAACGCCGCCGTAGCAACGGGGCCCTTGGCAACAAGCCCCGCCCCCTAGCAACGCTAATCGAAAGAGAGATTCCCCGCCCTTAGCAACAGGCTCCGCCCCCCTTAGAGATAGGCCAATAGGAAGCGCTCGCTCGTCAGGCCCCGCCCCCCAGGGTGAGGGAATCAATGGGAATGGCCGCGGTGAGAGGCCCCGCCCCCTAGTAACGGGAGAGCCACGCCCCTAGCAACAAACTCCGCCCACCGCGGCAACAGTGGGAGGGGAAATGGGGGAACTGGGAGGGACTGGGAGGGAATTGGGGGGAGCTGGGAGGGACTGGGAGGAACTGGGAGGGACAGGGAGGGACTGGGAGGAACTGGGAGGGAACTGGGAGGGACTGGGAGGGACTGGAAGGGAACTGGGAAGGGAAATGGGGGAACTGGGAGGGACTGGGAGGGAACTGGGGCCAGGGGTGAATTTTGGGGCAGTTTCGGGGCATTTTTCGGGGCTCTTTGGCCTCGTGGCTTCTCCTCCAGTCCTCCCAGTCCCTCCCAGTCCCTCCCAGTCCCTCCCAGTCCCTCCCAGTTCCCCCCAGTTCCCCCCCCCCTTTCCCCCTCATGGTCCCGCCCTCTGGGGCCGCTTTAACCCCTCCCCTTTCGGCTCCTGATTGGCTGAGGCGTCCCCGGCTTTGGATTGGCCGCCGGCTTTGATGGACGGGGGTGTCGACCAATGAGAACGCGAAGGGGGCGGGGAGAAGGGGAAGCGCAGCCCGGGGAGCGGCGCCGCCATTTTGTGAGCTGCGGCCGAGCCGGTACGGGGGGGGGGGGGGGAGGTAAAATAGGGGGAAAAAGGGCAAAAAAGGGCAAAAAAGGGGAAAAAAAGCAACGGGTTTGGAGAGGGGGGGTTGGGGAAAACGGGGGGTGGGGCAGGAGCGGGGTTGGGGTTTGGCTGAGGCAGTGAAGGGATGGAAAGGGGGGGGAAGGGGGGGGAATGGCCGCGGTGTGAGGGGGTTGGTGAGGGGGTTGGGGGGGGTTGGGGGGAATTGGGGGGTTTAGGGGTTTAAAATGAGCGTTTTGGGGGGGGTTTGGGGTTTAATGTGAGATTTTTGAGGGGTTTTGGGGCAGAATTGGGGAGTTTCGAGGTTTAATAGGAGGTTTGGGGCAGAATTGGGGAGTTTTGGGGTTTAAAATGAGGGTTTTAGGGGGTTTTGGGGTGGAATTGGGGAGTTTAGGGGTTTAAAAGAATATTTTAGGGGGACTTGAGGGGTTTTGGGGGAGAATTGGGGAGTTTAGGGGATTAAAATCAGATTTTGGGGGGATTTGAGGGGTTTGAGGGAGAATTGGGGGGTTTAGGGGGCTAAAATAATATTTTAGGGGGGTTTGGGGCAGATTAGGGGAGTTTAGGGGTTTAAAAGAATATTGGGGCACAATTGTGGGGTTTAAGGCTTTAAAAGGAGATTTTTTGGGGGGTTTTGGGGGAGAATTGTGGGGTTTAGGGGGTTAAAATAATATTTTAGGGGGGTTTGGGGGGGTTTGGGGTAGAGTTGGGGAGTTTAGGGGTTTAAAATGGGATTTTGGGGGGGTTTTGGGTGGAATTGGGGAGTTTAGGGGTTTAAAATGGGATTTTGGGGGGGGATTCAAGGGGGTTTGGGGCAGAATTGTGGGGTTTAGGGGGTTAAAATAATATTTTAGGGGGATTTGGGGGGGGTTTGGGGCAGAACTGGGGAGTTTAGGGGTTTAAAATGGGATTTTGGGGGAAGAATTGTGGGGTTTAGGGGTTTAAAATGAGGTTTTTAGGGGGCTTGGGGGGAGAATTGGGGGGTTTAGGGGTTTAAAATGAGATTTTAAGGGGATTTTGAGGGGGTTTGGGGCAGAATTGGGGAGTTTTGGGGTTTAAAATGAGGGTTTTAGGGGGTTTTGGGGTGGAATTGGGGAGTTTAGGGGTTTAAAAGAATATTTTAGGGGGACTTGAGGGGTTTTGGGGGAGAATTGGGGGGTTTAGGGGGTTAAAATAATATTTTAGGGGGGTTACGGGCAGATTTGGGGAGTTTAGGGGTTTAAAAGGAGATTTTGGGGGAGAATTGGGGAGTTTAGGGGTTTAAAAGAATCTTGGGGCACAATTGTGGGGTTTAAGGGTTTCAAAGGAGATTTTTTTGGGGGGTTTTGGGGGAGAATTGTGGGGTTTAGGGGTTTAAAAGAATATTTTAGGGGGATTTGGGGGGGGTTTGGGGTAGAGTTGGGGAGTTTAGGGGTTTAAAATGAGATTTTTGGGAGGTTTGGGGGAGAATTGGGGAGTTTAGGGGTTTAAAATGGGATTTTGGGGGGGATTCAAGGGGGTTTGGGGCAGAATTGTGGGGTTTAGGGGGTTAAAATAATATTTTAGGGGGATTTGGGGGGGTTTGGGGCAGAACTGGGGAGTTTAGGGGTTTAAAATGAGATTTTGGGGGGGTTTTGAGGGGATTTGGGGAGTTTAGGGGTTTAAAATGAGATTTTTGGGGGGGTTGGGTCAGAATTGTGGGGTTTAGGGGTTTAAAATCAGATTTTGGGGGGGATTTGAGGGGTTTTGGGGCAGAATTGGGGAGTTGAGGGGGTTGGGGGCTTTTTGTTGGGTTTTGGGGTCTTCTCTTGGGCTTTGAGGTCTCTTTGGGGAGGTTTGGGCTTGGGTTTTATGGACTTGGGATCTTTTTGGTTGGGTTTGGGGCTGTTTGGGGGTTGTTGGGCTCTTCCTTGGGTCTTGGGCTCTTCGTTGATTGTTGGGCTCTCCATTGGCCGTTGAGCTCTCTCTTTGGTTGTTGGTCTCTCCGTTGGGTCTTGGTCTCTTCCTTGGCCCTTGGGCTCTCCATTGGCCGTTGAGCTCTCTCTTTGGTTGTTGGTCTCTTCCTTGGCCCCTGGGTTCTCCATTGGCCCCTGGGTTCTCCATTGGCCCCTGGGTTCTCCATTGGCCCTTGGGTTCTCCATTGGCCCTTGGGTTCTCCATTGGCTGTTGGGTTCTCCATTGGCTGTTGAGCTCTCTCTTTGGTTATTGGTCTCTCCATTGGCCATCGGTCTCTCCATTGGCTGTTGGGTTCTCCATTGGCCATTGAGCTCTCTCTTTGGTTGTTGGTCTCTTCGTTGGCCGTTGGGTTCTCCATTGGCTGTTGAGCTCTTTGTTGGCCATTGAGCTCTTCCTTGGGTCTTGGGTTCTCCATTGGCTGTTGGGTTCTTCATTAGCCATTGAGCTCTCTCTTTGGTTGTTGGTCTCTCCGTTGGGTCTTGGTCTCTTCCTTGGCCCTTGGGTTCTCCATTGGCCGTTGAGCTCTCTCTTTGGTTGTTGGTCTCTTCCTTGGGTCTTGGTCTCTCCATTGGCCCCTGGGTTCTCCATTGGCCCTTGGGTTCTCCATTGGCCCTTGGGTTCTCCATTGGCCCTTGGGTTCTCCATAGGCCGTTGGGTTCTCCATTGGCTGTTGGGTTCTTCATTAGCCATTGAGCTCTCTCTTTGGTTGTTGGTCTCTCCGTTGGGTCTTGGTCTCTTCCTTGGCCCTTGGGTTCTCCATTGGCTGTTGAGCTCTTTCTTTGGTTGTTGGTCTCTCCATTGGCCATTAGTCTCTTCCTTGGCCATTGGTCTCTTCATTGGCTGTTGGGTTCTCCATTGGCCCTTGGGTTCTCCATTGGCCATTGAGCTCTTTGTTAGCCATTGAGGTCTTCCTTGGGTCTTGGGTTCTCCATTGGCTGTTGGGTTCTCCATTGGCCATTGGTCTCTCCATTGGTCTCTCCATTGACCATTGAGCTCTTCCTTTGGCTGTTGGTCTCTTCCTTGGGTCTTGGTCTCTCCATTGGCCGTTGGGTTCTCCATTGGCCATTGGTCTCTCCATTGACCATTGAGTTCTCTCTTTGGTTATTGGTCTCTCCATTGGCCATTGGTCTCTCCGATGGCTGTTGGGTTCTTCATTGGCCGTTGAGCTCTCTCTTTGGTTGTTGGTCTCTCCATTGGCCATCGGTCTCTCCATTGGCCATCGGTCTCTCCATTGGCCATTGGTCTCTCCATTGGCTGTTGGGTTCTCCATTGGCCATTGGTCTCTCCATTGACCATTGAGTTCTCTCTTTGGTTATTGGTCTCTCCATTGGCCATTGGTCTCTCCGTTGGGTGTTGGTCTCTCCATTGACCATTGAGCTCTCTCTTTGGTTGTTGCTCTCTCCATTGGCTGTTGCTCTCTCCGTTGGGTGTCGCTCTCTCCATTGGGTCTTGTTCTCTCCATTGGCTGTTCTTCCCCCCCCTAAACCTTCTTTTCTCCCCTCAGGAGCTTTCCCCTCCCTCCCTCCCCAACCATGGTCAAGCTGTTCATCGGGAACCTCCCGCGGGAGGCGACGGAGCAGGAGATCCGTTCCCTCTTCGAGCAGTACGGGAAGGTCTTGGAATGCGACATCATCAAGAACTACGGCTTCGTCCACATCGAGGACAAGACGGCGGCCGAGGACGCCATCCGCAACCTCCACCACCACAAGCTCCACGGGGTTTGCATCAACGTGGAAGCCAGCAAGAACAAGAGCAAAGCTTCTACCAAGCTCCACGTGGGGAACATCAGCCCGGGATGCACCAACCTGGAGCTCCGGGCCAAGTTCGAGGAGTACGGCCCCGTCATCGAGTGCGACATCGTCAAGGACTACGCCTTCGTCCACATGGAGCGCGCCGAGGACGCCGTGGAGGCCATCAGGGGGTTGGATAACACCGAGTTCCAGGGTGAGTCAGGGGGGTTGGGGGGGTTGGGGAGGGGGCTTGGGGGGGTTTGGCCTTTGGTTGGGGTTTTTTCGTTGAGTTTTGGGTTTTTCTGTTGAGTTTTGGGGTTTTTCTGTTGAGTTTTGGGGTTTTTTTGTTGAGTTTTGGGTTTTTTTGTTGAGTTTTGGGTTTTTTCGTTGAGTTTTGGGGTTTTTGTTGAGTATTGAGAGGTTTTTATTGAGTTTTGGGGTTTTTTGTTGAGTTTTGGGGTTTTTTGTTGAGTTTTGGGGTTTTTTGTTGAGTTTTGAGGTTTTTTCGTTGAGTTTTGGGGTTTTTTTGTTGAGTATTGAGAGGTTTTTATTGAGTTTTGGGGTTTTCCTTCAGTTGAATTTGCTCTTTTTTTGCTCTGTTGGGTTTGGGGGTTTTTCCCCCATTGGTTTTTGGGTTTTTTCCTTGGGTTTTTTCCTTTTTTCCCCCATTTTTCCTTTTTTTTTCCATTGGTTTTTCCTTTTTTCCCTTGGTTTTTCCCTGTTTTCCATTGGTTTTTTCCTTTTTTTCCCCATTTTTCCTTTTTTTCCATTGATTTTCCTTTTTTTTCCCCAGTTTTCCTTTTTTTCCACTCATTTTTCTTGGTTTTCCCCATTGCTTTTCCTTTTTTTCCCCCATTTTCCCTCTTTTTCCATTGGTTTTTCCTTTTCCCCCCATTTTTCCTTCTTTTCCCCATTGCTTTTTCTTTTTTTCCCCCATTTCCCTTTTTCCCCTCATTTCTCCTCTCTCCCCAGTCCTTTTTCCTTTCTTCCCCTTCATTTTCCCTCTCATTTTCCCCCATTTTCCCTTTTTTTTCCAGTCCTTTTTCCTTCCCAATCCTTTCTCCTTTTCCCCATTTCTCCTTTTTCCCCATTTTCCCTTTTTTCCAGCCATTTTTTCCCTTTTTTATTTGTTTTTCCTTTTTTCCAGTCATTTTTCCTTTGTTTTCCCCATTTTTCCTTTTTTTGTGCTTATTTCTTCCCTTCCTTTTTCCTCCTTTTCCTCTTTATTTCCCTTTTCCCCCTTATTTCCCTTTTCCCCTTTATTTCCTTGGTTTTTTCCCTATTTCCATTTATTTTCCCTTTTTTTCCATCTCTTTTCCACCTTTATTTTCCTTTTTTCACCTATTTTTCCTTTTTTTTCATTTATTTTTCCTTTTCCCCCCTTTATTTCCCCTTTTTCCCCATTTCTTTCCCCTTTCCCCCCATTTCCTTCCCCTTTTCCCCATTTCCTTCCCCTTTTCCCCATTTCTTTCCCCTTTTTCCCCTTTCTTTCCCCTTTTCCCCATTTCCTTCCCCTTTTCCCCATTTCCTTCCCCTTTTCCCCATTTCCTTCCCCTTTTCCCCATTTCCTTCCCCTTTTCCCCATTTCCTTCCCCTTTTCCCCATTTCCTTCCCCTTTTCCCCATTTCTTTCCCCTTTTCCCCATTTCCTTCCCCTTTTCCCCATTTCTTTCCCCTTTTTCCCCATTTCTTTCCCTTTTTCCCCATTTCCTTCCCCTTTTCCCCATTTCTTTCCCCTTTTTCCCCATTTCTTTCCCCTTTTTCCCCATTTCTTTCCCCTTTTTCCCCATTCCTTCCCCTTTCCCCTTCATTTCCCCCTTTTATTTCCCTTTTATTTCCTCTTTCAACCCAAACTTCCCCTTTTCCCCTCCCATTTCCTCCTTTATTTTTCCCTTTTTTTCCTCTTTTTCCCCCAATCATTTCCCAAGTTGTTTTTTTACCCATTTCCTCTTTTTTTCCCCCTTTTTCTTTCCCAAAACCTCCTTTCCCATTTCCCTTTATTCCCAATTGATTTTTTTCCCTTGATTTTCCTTTTTCCACCCCATTTTCCCTTTGTTTTTTTCCCATTCCTTTTATTCATTTCCCTTTTCCCCCTTTTTTTATTCAGTTTTTTCCCCTTTTATTTTGCCTTTTTCCCATTTATTTTTATTTTTCCCTTATTTTGGTTTTTTTCCCTTATTTTAACTCCATTTTCTGTCCTTTCAATCTTTATTTTCTCCTTTTTTAATGTTTTCCACTTCTTTTCCACCTTTTTTCCCCCAATTTCTTTCCTTTTTCCCCCTCTCATTTTCTCTGTTTTTAATCCTTTCATTTTTGGGGAGTTTTTGGCTTTTTTAATTCATTTCCCTTTTTTTCACGGAGTTTTTCCCTTTTTTGCCATTTTTCTGGGCTTTTTCCATTCCCATTTTTAGCCCTTTTTTCCATTTCTGCCCTTTGCCCTAATTTGGGCTTTTTTGCCCCAACCCACACCAGGTTACCCCCTCCCAGCTACTGGTTAGCCAGCCCAGCTTACTGGTTACCAACTCCCAGGCTACTGGTTAACCCAGCTTACTGGTTACCAGACTCCAGGCTACTGGTTATCCGTCTCAGGTTACTGGTTCCCAGCTCCTGGGTTACTGGTTACCAGACTCCAGGCTACTGGTTAGCCCAGGCTACTGGTTATCCATTCCAGGTTACTGGTTACCAGCTCCTGGGTTACTGGTTACCAACTCCCAGGCTACTGGTAAACCCAGGTTACTGGTTACCAGCTCCCAGGCTACTGGTTATCCATCCCAGGTTACTGGTTCCCAACTCCCAGGCTACTGGTTAGCCCAGGCTACTGGTTACCAGCTCCTGGGTTACTGGTTACCAGGTCCCAGGCTACTGGTTATCCATTCCAGGTTACTGGTTAGCCCAGGTTACTGGTTCCCAGCTCCTGGGTTACTGGTTACCAGCTCCCAGGCTACTGGTTAGCCCAGCTTACTGGTTCCCAGCTCCTGGGTTACTGGTTATCCATTCCAGGCTACTGGTTAGCCCAGGTTACTGGTTACCAGGTCCCAGGCTACTGGTTATCTATTCCAGGCTACTGGTTAGCAGGTTGCAGGCTACTGGTTATCCCAGGCTACTGGTTATCCATTCCAGGTTACTGGTTACCAGCTCCCAGGCTACTGGTTATCCCAGGCTACTGGTTACCAGCTCCTGGGTTACTGGTTACCAGCTCCTGGGTTACTGGTTACCAGCTCCCAGCTTACTGGTTATCTATTCCAGGTTACTGGTTCCCAGCTCCTGGGTTACTAGTTATCTATTCCAGGCTACTGGTTACCAGACTCCAGGCTACTGGTTATCCCATCTTACTGGTTATCCATCCCAGGCTACTGGTTCCCAGCTCCCAGGCTACTGGTTATCTATTCCAGGTTACTGGTTCCCAGTTCCCCCTCACTGGTTATGGAGTCCAGCTCCCTGATTCCCATGTCCCACCTGACTGGTCACCACTTAACTGGTTACCAGTCACCAGGTTAGTGGTTACCAGTCACCAGCCTACTGGTTACCAGCCCCCAGCCCCCACTTTACCCATTCCCAACCCCCCAGTTACCACATTCCCCCTCCCCCCACCCCCCAAATCCCCCCATAAAACCCCAAATCCCCCCAAAAAACCCCAAAACCCTCCCTGGGGGGCATTCCAGGGGCCGTTTTGGGGGAAAAAGGGACTTTTTTGGTCCATTTTTCACTTCACCCCCCCCCCAGCAGGACGATTGCGACGACGCCGGCGAAGTCCCAATTCCTCCTCTTCCTCTTCCTCCTCTTCCTCTTCCCGGTAAGAGGGGGGGAAGCGGAGTCGCTCGGATCCATCCCCCCGGCACCGGTCGGGTCTTGCTTAGTGGGTTTTGTTGTTTTTGGGGGGGTTTTGGGGGTTTTGGGGATTTTTTTTTTCCTTTTTTTTTTAACCGTTGCTCGCCCGGTCCGAGCTGGCGCGTCTCCTCCCCTCCCCCCCTTTCCCCCCAAACCCCTTCTTCCTCCTCTTCCTCTTCCCCCGAAAATCTGGCAATTCCTAAAAAATCACAAAAAAAACCCTGGAAAAACAACTAAAAAAAAAAAACACCCCAATTTCCCACTTTTTTCCCTCAAAAAAAAAGGAAAAAAAAAACCCCAAGGCGGGCGCCAAAAAAAACCCCGAATCGCCCCCAAAAAAGCCCCAAATGACCCAAAAAAACCCAACACCCCAAAAAAGCCCCAAATCGACCCAAAAAAAGCCTCGAATCGACCCCAAAAAAGCCCCAAATCGACCCAAAAAAAGCCTCGAATCGACCCCAAAGCAGCTCCAAAAAAACCCGAGTCCCGAATTGACCCAAAAAAGCCCCAATTTGCCCCAAAACCCCCCCCCCTCGGTGCTGGTCCGGCGGGAGCGTTTTCCGTCGGGAAGCTCGCTGGCGGCCGGGCGGGAGGTGGCACGGTCCTGGTAAGTGTGGTGGATCCGGTTTGACTCCGGTTTCACTCCGGTTTGACTCCGCTTGGGTGCCAGGGAGTGGCTCCAGTTGGATGCTGGGAGGTGGATCCGGTTTGACGCCGGATTCTGGCTCCGGTTTGACACCGGATTGAGGCTCCAGTTCCACACCAGGATGTGGATCCAGTTTGACACCAGATTAAGGTTCCAGTTTGACACCAGATGTGGCTCCAGTTCCACACCAGATTAAGGCTCCAAATTCCACACCAGGATGTGGATCCGGTTTCACACCGGATTGAAGATCCAGTTCCACACCAGATTAAGGTTCCAGTTCCACACCAGGATGTGGATCCGGTTTCACACCGGATTGCAGCTCCAGTTTGACACCAGAAGCTGCTCTGGTTTGACTCCAGATTGCTGCTCCAGTTTGGCACCAAATTAAGGCTCCAGTTTGACTCCAGATTAGGGCTCCAGTTCCACACCAGGATGTGGATCCGGTTTGACACCAGATTAAGGTTCCAGTTCCACACCAGGATGTGGATCCGGTTTGACACCAGATTAAGGCTCCAAATTCCCCACTGGATGTGGATCTGGTTTGACACCAGATTGTGGCTCCAGTTTGGCACCAAATTAAGGCCCCAAATTCCACACCAGGATGTGGATCCGGTTTGACACCGGATTAAGGCTCCAGTTCCACACCAGGATGTGGATCCAGTTTGACACCAGATTAAGGTTCCAGTTTGACACCAGATGTGGCTCCAGTTCCACACCAGATTAGGGCTCCAAATTCCACACTGGATGTGGATCCGGTTTCACACCGGATTGAAGATCCAGTTTGACACCAGATTAAGGCTCCAGTTTGACACCAAATTAAGGCTCCAGTTTGACACCAGATTAAGGCTCCAAATTCCCCACTGGATGCGGATCCGGTTTCACACCGGATTGCTGCTCCAGTTTGACACCAGATTAAGGCTCCAGTTTGACACCAGATGTGGCTCCAGTTCCACACCAGATTAAAGACTCCAAATTCCACACTGGATTGAAGATCCAGTTTGACACCAGATTAAGGTTCCAGTTCCACACCAGATTAAGGCTCTGGTTTGACACCGGATTAAGGCTCCAAATTCCACACTGGACGTGGCTCTGGTTTGACACCGGATTGCAGCTCCAGTTTGACTCCAGATTAAGGATCCAGTTTGGCACCAGATTAAGGCTCCAGTTCCACACCAGGATGTGGATCTGGTTTGACACTGGATTGAGGATCCAGTTCCACACCAGATTAAGGCTCCAGTTCCACACCAGGATGTGGATCCGGTTTCACACCGGATCGCAGCTCCAGTTTGACACCAGAAGCTGCTCTGGTTTGACTCCAGATTGCTGCTCCAGTTTGGCACCAGATTAAGGCTCCAGTTTGACACCAGATTAAGGTTCCAGTTCCACACCAGGATGTGGATCCGGTTTGACACCAGATTAAGGCTCCGGTTTCACACCAGGATGTGGATCCGGTTTGACACCAGATTAAGGCTCCAGTTCCACACCAGATTAAGGCTCCAAATTCCACACTGGATGTGGATCCGGTTTCACACCGTATTGAAGATCCAGTTTGACTCCAGATTAAGGATCCAGTTTGGCACCAGATTAAGGCTCCAGTTCCACACCAGGATGTGGATCCAGTTTGACACCAGATTAAGGCTCCAAATTCCACACTGGACGTGGCTCCGGTTTGACACCGGATTGCAGCTCCAGTTTGACTCCAGATTAAGGATCCAGTTCCACACCAGATTAAGGTTCCAGTTCCACACCAGGATGTGGATCCGGTTTCACACCGGATTGCAGCTCCAGTTTGACACCAGAAGCTGCTCTGGTTTGACTCCAGATTGCTGCTCCAGTTTGGCACCAAATTAAGGCTCCAGTTTGACACCAAATTAAGGCTCCAGTTCCACACCAGGATGTGGATCTGGTTTGACACCAGATTAAGGCTCCAGTTCCACACCAGGATGTGGATCCGGTTTGACACCAGATTAAGGCTCCAGTTCCACACCAGGATGTGGATCTGGTTTGACACCAGATTGTGGCTCCAGTTTGGCTCCAGTTCCACACCAGTTGTGGCTCCGGTTTGACACCGGATTGGGGAACCTCCCCCCCCTCTCCATCTGGCTTTGTCACTGGGCTCTGAATCCGGTTTGACTCCGGATTACGACTCCACTTCCACTCCAGGTCGCGTCTCCGCCGCCGCCGCGCGTCTCCGCGTCGAGGCCGGGGCCGCGCCCTCCTCTCCATCTCTGCTCTTCCCTCCCTCCCGCCGCCATCTTGGTTCTCTGCCTCCACCATCTTCTTCCTCTTCCTCCGCCATTTTGTTTCCTTCTTCCGCCATCTTGTTTCCCTTCCGCCATTTTGTTTTCCTTTCCTCCATTTTATTTCCCTTTTCTCCACCATTTTATTCTTTCATCCTCCGCCATTTTGTTCCCTTCCTCCGCCATTTTGTTTTCCCTTCCTCTGCCATTTCCTTCTCTTTCCCTCCGCCTTTTTATTTCCCTTCTTCCACCATTTTGTTTTCCTTTTCTCCACCATTTTATTCTTTCTTCCTCCACCATTTCCTGTCCCTTTTCCTCCCCCATTTTGTTTTCCCTTCTTCCACCATTTTATCCTTCCCTCCTCCGCCATTTTGTTTTACTTTCCTCCACCATTTCCTTCCCCTTTTCCTCCACCATTTTTATTCCCTTCTTCCACCATTTTGTTTTCCTTTCCTCCGCCATTTTATTTTCCTTTTCTCTGCCATTTTATTCTTTCTTTTTCTGCCATTTCCTTTCCCTTTTTCTCCGCCATTTTACTTCCGTTTTTCTACCATTTAATTTTCCCTCCTCCACCATTTTGCTCTCCTTTCCTCCACCTTTTTATTTTCCTTTTCTCTGCCATTTTCTTGTTTCTTTTTCTGCCATTTCCTTTCCCTTTTTCTCCGCCATTTTGTTTTCCTTCCTCCCTCATTTTATTTCCCATCTTCCACCATTTTGTTTCCCTTCCTCTGCCATTTTGTTTCCCTTCTTCCACCATTTTGTTTTCCTTCACCATTTCCTTCCCCTTTTCCTCCCCTATTTTTATTCCCTTTTTCCACCATTTTATTCTTTCATCCTCTGCCATTTTGTTTTCCTTTCCTCCGCCATTTTATTTTCCTTTTCTCTGCCATTTTCTTCTTTCTTTTTCTGCCATTTCCTTTCCCTTTTCCTCCCCCATTTCCTTTCCCTTTTCCTCCACCACTTTATTCTTTCTTCCTCCACCATTTCCATTCCCTTTCCCCCCTCTTCCTCCTCCTCCTCCTCCTCCTCCTCTGCCGCCGCCGCTCGGGTTTTTCTTCGGAAACCTCCCATTTTTCCCGCCTCACTGACCCCGCTCCCTCATTTTTTGTTTCCCTTTTTTTTCCTTTTTTTTCCCCCCTTCCTCGCCGTCTCCTCCTCCTCCTCCTCCTCCTCTCTCCTCCCCCGAAGGCAAACGGATGCGCGTGCAGTTATCCACCAGCCGCCTCCGGACGGCGCCGGGGATGGGAGACAAGAGCGGCTGTTACCGGTGCGGGAAGGAAGGCCATTGGTCTAAGGAATGCCCCGTTGACCGTCCCGGCGCCGTGCCGGATTTTGCCGAGGTTTATAACGAGCAGTACGGCGCCGTCCGGGCCCCTTACGCCGCCGCCGCCGCCACCGCCGCCGCGGCCGCCGCCTACGGCGAGACGGTTTATTACGACGAGGCCTACGGCGGGGGGATGGCGGCCGACTACTACAAACGCTACCGGGTCCGCTCCTCCTACGCCGCCGCCGCCGCCGCCGCCGCCGCCTCGGCGTACGACGCCTACGCCGAGCAGACCATGGCCCAGTACTCCCAGTACGCCCAGTACTCCCAGTCCTCCGCCATGGCGGCCACGGCGGCGGCGGCCATGGCCAACCGCATCCCCACCACTCTAGACGCGTACGATAGAGCCCTGCTGCCGGCCTCGCACTGCCGTCGCCGCCGCCGCCACCGCCGCCGCCGCGGCGGCCGCCTCCTCCACCTATTACACCCGGGATAGAAGCCCCCTGCGCCGCACGGCAGCCACCGGGGCGGCCGCCACCAGCGTCGGAGAGGCCTACACCTACGAGAGGGGCCAACTCTCGCCGGTCTCCTCGGTCACCCGGGCGTCCCTCTACGACATGCAGCGGTTCGGGCGGGACCCGTACGCCGATCGAGCGCGGTACTCGGCGTTTTAAAGGAGCCCGGAGGTGAGAGGGTTTTGGCAATATGGTGGACCCGGTCGGAGGTGGTTTTCCGACCGGGCTTTGGTTGGGTTTGGGTTGGGTTGGGTTGGGTTGCTTGGTGGTTTTCCTTGGGTTTTGTGGTGGTTTGGTTGCGGTTGGGGCGAAGCGGTGCCGAGCGAAGCGGTGGTTGGAGGTTGAGCCAACTGGATGGGGGCGTGGTGGTTGGTTGAGGCTTCAACCAGCTCCTTGGGGACACCCAACTGGATGGGTTCTTGGTGATGGCAGGTCGTTGGTGACACCCAACTGGATGGGTTCTTGGTGATGCCAGGTCGTTGGCAACACTCAACTGGATGGGTTCTTGGTGACACCAACTCATTGGTGACACCCAACTGGATGGGTTCTTGGTGATGCCAGGTCATTGGCAACACCCAACTGGATGGGTTCTTGATGACAGCCAACTGGATGGGTTCTTGGTGGCACCAACTCAACAGGTCATTGGCAACACCCAACTGGAGGGGTTCTTGGTGACACCAACTTGGTGACACCCAACTGGATGGGTTCTTGGTGATACTGGGTCGTTGGGGACACCCAACTGGATGGGTTGGTGGTGGTTGGTTGAGGCTTCAACCAACTCGTTGGGGACACCCAACTGGATGGGTACTTGATGGCACCAGCTCACCGGGTCGTTGGTGACACCCAACTGGATGGGTTCCTCTTGATACCAACTCAACGGGTCGTTGGTGACGACGTCTTGGTGACACCAACTCATTGGTGACACCCAACTGGATGGGTTCTTGATGGCACCAACTCAACAGCTCATTGGTGACACCCAACTGGACGGCTTCCTGGTGACACCAACCTGGTGACACCCAACTGGATGGGTTCTTGGTGACACCAACTTGGTGACACCCAACTGGATAGGTTCTTGGTGACACCAACTCATTGGTGACACCCAACTGGATAGGTTCCTCTTGATACCAACTCAGTGACACCCAACTGGATAGGTTCTTGGTGACACCAGCTCATTGGTGACACCCAACTGGATGGCTTCCTCTTGATACCAACTCAACGGGTTGCTGGTGACACCCAACTGGATGGGTTCTTGGTGACACCCACTTGGTGACACCCAACCAGATGGCTTCCTGGTGACCCCAACTCCTTGCTGACCCCAACCGGACGATGGATCTCGGCGACCCACTTGGGTCAACTCTTCAACCAACTCCCCGGGCTCTTGGCTGCGGCGTCGGTTGGCGAATGTTCAACCAACTCAAGAGCTCGGTGGTTGAGTCTTCAACCCATTGGGGGCTCCTTGGCCACGCCCAACTCAACGCTTGGAGCCCCCAACTCAACTCTTGGCGCCCTCCAACCCAACGGGCCCAACCCAACCCTCTCGGCGCGGCGCCGCTCGGCGCCCTCCGTTACCGCTCGAGCTTTAACCAGTCCTGGGGGGGCTTAACCAGTACTGGGGGGGTTTAACCAGTACTGGGAGGGCTTAACCAGGCCTGGGGGGGGTGGGCTTGGCCAACGTTGAGGAGGGGTCTCCTGCGCCAATTCTCCTTTTCTCTTTTCAGGTAAGATTTTCGCGGTTGGACGTCGGGTTCAGCGAAAGCGGCGCCGCGGCTCTCGGGGTCACCTTTTCCCCTAAAACTCCCCAAATTTGGGGTTTTTTTGGTTTTTTTTTTTAGTTTTTGGGTTTTTTTCCCCCTTCCCCAACGCCCAAATTTGACCTTTTTTCCCGGTAGGTTGTTTTTGGGGGGGGGGAGGGGCTAAAGAAAACCCCCCACCCAATCACCACCCAACCCCTATCGGGGCTCCGGGCTCAGGGGGGGGAGAGAGGGAGGTGAAGCCCTGAAGCTTCGACCCCACCTGGAGATTCCCCCCCCCCCAAAATAAAATAAAATAAAATAAAATAAAATCATTTTCCCCAAAAAAAATTAAAAAAAAAAATAAAATTTTTCCCCCCCCAAAATTAAAAAATTTTCCCCCTAAAAAAAAAATTTTTTCCCCCCCCAAAAAATAAAAAGAATTTTTTCCCCTCCCCCTCCAAAAAAAATGAAGAAAAACAAAAGAATTTCCCCCCCCCAAAAAATAAAAAAGAATTTTTTCCCCTCCCCCCCAAAAAAAAAAATTTTTTCCCTCTCCCCCCCCCAAAAAAAAAAAAAATTTTCCCTTCCCCCCTAAAAAAAATGAAAAAAAAAAGAATTTTTCCCAAAAAATGAAAAAAATTTCCCCCCCCCAAAAAATAAAAAAAATTTTTTCCCCTCCCCCAAAAAAAAAAAAATTTTTCCCGAAAAAAATAAAAATAAATTTCCAAAAAAATTCAACAATTTTTCTCCCCCCCAAAAAAATTAAAAACAAAAATTTCCCCCAAAAATAAAAATTTTTCCTCCCAAAAAATTAAAAAATTTTTCCCAAAAATAAAATAAATTTCCAAAAGAATAAAAATTTTCCTCCCCAAATAAAAAAATTTTTCCCCAAAATTAAGATTCCCCTCCCCCAAAAAAATTAAAAATTTCCTCAAAAAAAAATTTTTTTCCTCCCCCAAAAAAACAAAAACAAAAAGGATTTTGGGCTGTTTTTTTTCTTATTCCCCCAAATCGTGGCGTCCAGCGTGTGCTCTCCCTTTTCCCCCCCTTTTTCCGGTCCAATAAAAATCAGATTTTTACCAAAAACAACCAAAAATTTCTCCCAAAACCCAAAACCCTCAGGGTTCCCAGCCCCATTTTGTCCCCCCCAAACCCCCCCAACTGGGGGTCCCAGGGGGTTTGGGGGTCTCTGGGGTCTTGGGGGTTCTGGGGGGTCCCAGGAGTCCTGGGGTTTTGGGGGGCTGGGGGATCGGGGTCCAGGGGTTCTGGGGCCTTGGGGGGTCTGGGTCCCTATGGGGTTGGGGGGTCCCAGGAGGTCTGGGGGTCGGGATTTGGGGTCCTGGGGGGTCCCAAGAGGGAACTTGGGGGGCCCTGAGGGGGTCTGGGGGTCCCAGGGGGTTCTGGGGGGGCTCAGGGGGTTCTGGGGAGGTTTGGGGGGTCCTGGGGGGGCTCAGGGGGTTTTGGGGGGGTCCCAGGAGTCCTGGGGGGTTTTGGGGGGCTCCCTATGGGGTCTTGAGGGGGGTCCCAGGAGGTCTGGGGGGAGGGTCCTTGGGGGTCTCAGGGGTCCCTATGGGGTCTTGGGGGGGTCCCAGGAGGTCTGGGGGGGGTCCTGGAGGGTCTCAGGGGAACTTGGGGGGGTCCCAGGAGAACTTGGGGGGCCCTGGGGGTGTCTGGGGGTCCCAGGGGGTTCTTGGGGGGGCTCAGGGGGTTCTGGGGAGGTTTGGGGGGTCCTGGGGGGTCCCAGGAGTCCTGGGGGGGCTCAGGGGGTTTTGGGGGGGTCCCTATGGGGTCTTGAGGGGGGTCCCAGGAGGTCTGGGGGGGGGGTCCTTGGGGGTCTCAGGGGTCCCTATGGGGTCTTGGGGGGGCCCAGGGGGTTCTGGGAGGGCTCAGGGGGGGTCTTGGGGGGGTCCCAGGAGGTCTGGGGGGGGTCCTGGGGGGTCCCAAGAGGGAACTTGGGGGGCCCTGGGGGGGTCCCAGGGGGTTCTGGGGGGCTCAGGGGGTTTTGGGGGGGTCCCTGGGGGTTCTAGGGGGTCCCAGGAGGTCTGGGGGGGGGGTCCTGGGGGGTCTCAGGGGAAGTTGGGGGGCCCTGGGGGTGTCTGGGGGCCCCAGGGGGTTCTGGGGGGGGTCCTTGGGGGGTCTCAGGGGTCCCTATGGGGTCTTGGGGGGGTCCCAGGAGGTCTGGGGGGGGTCGTGGGGGTGATTTGGGGTCCTGGGGGGGTCCCAGGGGGTTCTGGGGGGGCTCAGGGAGGCTCGGGGGGTTCTGGGGGTGTTTGGGGGGGGTCCCAGGAGTCCTGGAGGTTTTGGGGGGATCCCAGGGGGTTCTGGGGGTCTCAGGGGGTTCTGGTGGTGTTTGGGGGGCTGAGGGGGTTTTGGGGGTCCCGGGGGGGTCTCAGGGGGTTCTGGGGGTCCTGGGGGTGTCAGTCGGGGGGGCAGAGCCGGGCGCTGATGTCGTCCAGCAGCCAATCCACCCCCTCCAGGAGGTTCTGACCCGAAACGGCCGAGCAGCCCTGGAGGCACCAACGGTGACTGCGGATGGAGTCCAGATCCAGGGCCTGGGGACAGCGGGACGGGGACAGGGGGACAGGGAGAGGGGGACAGGGGGACACAGGGGGACAGGGGGACAGGGGGATGGGGACAGGGATGGGGACAGGGGGACAATGAGAGGGGGACAGGGACAGGGGGACAGGGGGACACAGGGGACAGGGGGACGGATGGGGACAAATGAGAGGGGGACAGGGACAGGGGGACAGGGGGACACAGAGGGGGAGAGGGGGACAGGGGGAGGGGACAGGGATGGGGACATGGGGACAATGAGAGGGGGACATGGGGACACAGGGGGACAGGGGGATGGGGACAGGGATGGGGACAATGAGAGAGAGACAGGGACAGAGGGACAGGGACAGAGGGACATGGGGACACGGGGACAGGGACACAGGGACAAGGGGATGGGGACAGGGGGACAATGAGAGGGGGACAGGGACAGAGGGACAGGGACAGAGGGACATGGGGACACAGGGGGACGGGGACAAGGGGATGGGGACAGGGATGGGGACATGGGGACAATGAGAGGGGGACAGGGACAGGGGGACAGGGGGACAGGGGGATGGGGACAGGGATGGGGACAGGGGGACAGGGAGAGGGGGACATGGGGACACAGGGGGACAGGGGGACAGGGGGATGGGGACAATGAGAGGGGGACAGGGACAGAGGGACAGGGACAGAGGGACAGGGGGACACAGGGGGACAGGGGGACAGGGGGATGGGGACATGGGGACAATGAGAGGGGGACAGGGACAGAGGGACAGGGACAGAGGGACATGGGGACACGGGGACAGGGACAGGGGGACATGGGGATGGGGACAGGGATGGGGACAATGAGAGAGAGACAGGGACAGAGGGACAGGGACAGAGGGACAGGGACAGAGGGACATGGGGACACGGGGACAGGGACACGGGGACAAGGGGACAGGAGACAGAAGGATGGAGACATGAGGACAGGGATGGGGAGAGGGGAACAGGGACAGGGATGGGGACAGGGACATGGGGACAGCGATGGGGACATGGGGACAATGAGAGAGAGACAGGGGGACAGGGGGATGGAGATGGGGACAGGGATGGGGAGAGGGGGACAGGGACAGGGATGGGGACAGGGGGATGGGGACACGGGGACGGGGGGATGGGGACATGGGGACAGTGAGAGAGGGACAGGGAGGGGGACAGGGACAGAGAGGGAGAGGGATGGGGACATGGGGACAGGGAGAGGGATGGGGACAGGGGGACGGGGAGAGGGGGACATGGGGGGATGGGGACAGGGGGACACATGGGGACAGGGAAAGGGGGATGGGAACAAGGATGGGGAGATGGGGACAGGGATGGGGACAATGAGAGGGGGACAGGGACACAGGGACAAGGGGACAGGAGACGGGGACAGGGATGGGGACATGGGGACAGTGACAGAGAGACAGGGATGGGGACAGGGAGAGGGACACAGGGACGGGGATAGGGATGGGGACAGGGGACGGGGACAGTGAGAGAGGGACAGGGATGGGGACAGGATGGAGAGAGGGGGACAGGGAGAGGAAGATGGCGTCAAGGGGAGAGGGGGACAGGGGGACAGGGGGATGGGGAGATGGGGACAGGGAGAGGGATGGGGAGAGGGAGAGGGGGACAGGGATGGGGACATGGGGACAGAGGGATGGGGATAGTGAGAGGGGGACATGGGGACAGGGATGGGGACAGGGGGATTTTTAGGGTGTCCCCTGGTTTTGGGGTGTCCCCAGTCCCGGGGTGTCACCTGTCTGATGGCAGAGGCCGGGAGGGCCCCGGGCAGGTCCTGTTTGTTGGCAAAGACGAGGAGGGTGGCACCTGCCAGGCGCTGGGGACAAGGACAGCAACGGGGTCACCCCCCCTGTCACCCCCCGTGTCACCCCCCTGTCCCTGTCACCCTCATGTCACCCCCCTGTCACCCCCGGGTCCCCCATGTCCCTGTCACCCCCCCCTGTCACCCCCATGTCCCTCTTACCCCCCTGTCACCCCCCTGTCACCTCCATGTCCCTGTCACCCCCCTGTCACCCCCCTGTCCCTGTCACCCTCATGTCACCCCCCTGTCACCCCCGGGTCCCCCATGTCCCTGTCACCCCCCCCTGTCACCCCCATGTCCCTCTTACCCCCCTGTCACCCCCCCTGTCACCCCCATGTCCCTCTTACCCCCCTGTCACCCCCCTGTCCCCCACCTCATGTCACCCTGTCACCCCCTGTCCCCCATGTCCCTGTCACCCCCTGTCACCCCCCATGTCCCTTACCCCCTGTCACCCCTGTCACCCCCCCATGTCCCTCTTACCCCCCTGTCACCCCCCCACACCCCCATGTCACCCCCATGTCCCCTTCTCACCCCCCTGTCACCCCCTGTCACCCCCATGTCCCTGTCACCCCCTGTCACCCTGTCACCCCCATGTCCCTGTCACCCCCTGTCACCCCCTCTGTCACCCCCATGTCCCTGTCACCCTCATGTCACCCCCCCTGTCACCCCCCTGTCCCTGTCACCCCCCCCTGTCACCCCCGGGTCCCCCATGTCCCTGTCACCCCCCCTGTCACTCCCTGTCCCCCTGTCACCCCCCAGTCCCCCCAGTGTCCCCATTGTCACCTCCTCCCTCAGCAGCTGGGTGGCACACAGACCCCTCCATGTCCCTGTCCCCCCCCAATGTCCCCAGTGTCCCCATTCCCTCCATGTCCCCCATGTCCCCAATGTCCCTGTCCCCCCCATGTCCCCCATCCCCCCCCAATGTCCCCATTGTCACTTGGGTGGCACAGAGCCCCCCATGTCCTCATCCCCCCCATGTCCCCCACGTCCCTATCCCCCCCATGTCCCCAATGTCCCCCATGTCCCTGTCCCCCCCACGTCCCTGTGTCCCCCCCATGTCCCCCAATGTCCCGTGTCCCCATGTCCCCCATCCCCCCCATGTCCCCCATCCCCCCCATGTCCCCCATCCCCCCCCCTGTCCCCGTGTCCCCCCAGTCCCCCCATCCCCCCCATGTCCCCCCATGTCTCCAATGTCCCTGTCCCCCCCCAGTCCCCCCAGTGTCACCTCCTCCCTCAGCAGCTGGTGCAGCTGGGTGGCACAGAGCCCCAGCCTGGCCCTGTCCCCGCTGTCCACCACCCAGACCAGCCCGTCCGTGCTCTCGAAGTAATTCCTCCAATAGGAGCGCAGCGAGCTCTGACCCCCCACGTCCCACACGTTCAGCTTGAACCTGCAGCCGGGGCACGCGCAACGGGCTACCAACGGCTACCCGGGGGCTACCAAAATGGCTGACAGCACGGCCGCCAAGATGGCCGACAACATGGCTGCCAACATGGCCGCCAATGGGCTACCAACATGGCCAATGGGCTAGCAATGGGCTGCCAAGATGGCCGCCGATGGGCTACCAACATGGCTGCCAAAATGGCTACTAAGATGGCTGCCAACGGGCTGCCAACATGGCCACCAACATGGCCACCACTGGGCTACCAACAGGCTACCAACATGACCACCAACAAGACTACCAACATGGCTACCAACATGGCTACCAATGGGCTGCCAACATGGCCGCCAATAGGCTACCAACAGCCTACTAAAAGGCTACTGACATGGCTGCCAACATGGCCACCACTGGGCTACCAGTGGGCTGCCAACATGGCTACCAATGGGCTAACAACATGGCTACTAACATGGCTCCCAATGGGCTAGCAACGGGCTGTCAACATGGCTCCCAATGGGCTACCAACATGGCCGCCAAGATGGCTGCCAAGATGGCTGCCAATGGGCTGCCGACATGGCCACCAAGATGGCTACTAACGTGGCCTCCAATGGGCTACCAATGGGCTGCCAACAGGGCTACTTACATGGCTCCCAATGGGCTACCAATGGGCTACCAACATGGCTGCCAAGATGGCTGCCAACGGGCTACCAACGGGGCTCCCAATGGGCTCCCAACATGGCTACCAACATGGCTGCCAACAGGGTTACTAACACGGCCACCAATGGGCTACCAACATGGCTGACATGGCTACCAACATGGCCGCCACATGACCACCCCCACACCCCCCGTCCCCCCCACTCTCCCGTGTTCCCCCCCCACCCCCCCACTCCCACCCATGTCCCCCCCGTGTCTCCCCATCCCCCCCAAATCCCCTCCCCACGTCCCCCCACGCCCCTCCCACTCCCCCCACGCCCCTCCCACTCCCCCCGTGTCCCCCCCACTCCCACTCGTGTCCCCCCCACACTCCCCCGTGTCTCCCCATCCCCCCTTCCCCCCCCAACCCCCCCCCAAATCCCCTCCCCACTCCCTCCCACGCCCCCCCACGCCCCTCCCACTCCCCCCACGCCCCTCCCACTCCCCCGTGTCCCCTCCCACTCCCACTCGTGTCCCCCCCACACTCCCCCGTGTCTCCCCATCCCCCCTTCCCTCCCCCCAAATCCCCCCCAACCCCCCCCCCAAATCCCTTCCCACGCCCCCCCACGCCCCTCCCACTCCCCCCACGCCCCTCCCACTCCCCCCGTGTCCCGCCCACTCCCACCCGCGATGCTCCAGGGTCTTGATGTTGAAGCCGAGGGTGGGGGCGATGCCCCCGACCTCCTCCCCGTTCAGCCTCTTCAGCAGCGTCGTCTTCCCCGCGTTGTCCAGGCCCCTGCAGGGGGCGGGGCTTAGCCACGACACGCCCACCACACGCCCCTCCCCCTTCCACCCCGCCCTTAGCCACGCCCCTCCCCAGAGACTCCACCCCTTCTCCTTTAGTCCCGCCCCTCCCCGTTCTACCGGTCCTTACCCATTAGCCAAGCCCCCATTGACCACGCCCCGATTGACCACGCCCCCATTGACCACGCCCCCCCCCAGTGGCCACACCCCCCAGTGGTCATGCTATTGCTGCCAGCCCCACCCCTCCTTGCTGACCACGCCCCCTTTTAGCCCCTCCCTCTTGCCCCACCCTTACCCATTAGCCACGCCCCCATTGACTCTGCCCCACTGATAGCCCCGCCCCTCCTATTGACCCCGCCCCTATCTTTAGCCACGCCCCTCCCCATTGACCCTGCCCTTACCCATTAGTCCCGCCCCTCCACATTTACCCCGCCCCTTTTTGTTAGCCCCTCCCTCTTGTCCCACCCTTCCCCATTAGCCACGCCCCCTGCTGACTCCGCCCCCACGGATAGCCCCGCCCCTGCCTTAGCCACGCCCATTCCCGTTGGCTTCGCCCTTACTCGTTAGCCACGCCCCTCCCAATTGGCTCCGCCCTTACCCATTAGCCCCACCCCTCATTAACCCCGCCCCTGTCCTTAGCCACGCCCCTCCTTATTAGCCCCACCCTTACCCATTAGCCCCGCCCCTCCCCATTTGCTCCTCCCCTTATTAACCCCGCCTCTTAGCCACACCCCTCCCCACTGGCTCCGCCCTTACCCATTAGCCCCTCCCCTTCCTAATGACCCCGCCTTCCTTAGCCACGCCCCTCCCTCTTACCTCCGCCCTTACTCGTTAGCCCCGCCCCTGTCCTTAGCCACGCCCCTCCGCATTGGCTCCGCCCTTCCCATTAGCCCCTCCCCTCCCTGTTGACCCCGCCCCCCACCGTTATCCCCACCCTTCCCATTGACCCCTCCCCCTCCAACGGTCCCGCCCCTTCCTCAGGCCCCACCCCTTCCCCATTAGCCCCGCCCCTCATTAACCCCGCCCCCCACCGTTGACCCCACCCTTCCCATTGACCCCTCCCTCCCCTCCCTCAGGCCCCGCCCCCTTCCCCCCCCCCCTCACAGCACGAGCACGCGCAGCTCCCGCTCCTTTTCCCGCATTTTCTTCAGGATGCTCAGCAGCCCCATGCCGCCCGATGGCCCCGCCCACCAACCCTATTGGCTACCTCTTACCCCTCCCCACAACCCCATTGGCTAGCTCTCACCCTTCCCTTAAGCCCCATTGGCCGCCTCAAAAAAAAAAAAAAAAAAACCCTTCACTTCCGGGTTCTCCTTCACTTCCGGGTTCCCTTTCCCCCGCACCCGCCGCAGCGCCCCCTGGCGGCCGGGAGGAGCGCGAAGCGCTGTGCGGGCTCAAAATGGCGGCGGAAAAAGGGGGAGGGGGGGGAAATGGCGGGGGGGGGGCTCAGGCTCTTCCCCCCCTTCCCCATCATGGCCGCTCCGCTCTTCCTCCTCCTCCTCCTCCTCTTCCTCCTCCCGGTTCTGCCTCCCCCAGCCCTCTCCAGCCCCGGCTGCCGCCTGCAGTGTGAGGACCCCCCCATCCCCCTCCTCCTGCACCCCAGAAGCCCCCAGCCCCCCCTCTCTCCACGTTCCCCCCTCTCTCTCTCTCTCTCCTCAGGGCTCTCGCTGCTCCCCGGGAGGTGCCGGGGGGCTCCGGTTGCCGCCTGCGTCGGGCACTGCGAGTCGGGGGCTTTCCCCTCCCCACACGCTGTCATGGCCGCCGCCAACAGAGACGCCACCTCCCGCGGCACCTGCTGCACCATGGGCGGGGCCACCAAGGTGGGCGGGGCCGAAAAGGGGGCGGGGCTGCACTGGGTGGGGACTCAAAGGGGGCGGGGCTGCGCTGGGCGGGGTGGGAAAGGGGGTGGGACTTGGGGGCATGGGTAAGAGAGGGGGCGTGGCCTCAAAGGGGTGTGGCCTCACATGGGTGGGACTCGATGACAGGGGCGGGGCCTCAAAGGGGGCGGGGCTGCACTGGGCGGGGTGGGAAAGGGGGTGGGACTTGGGGGCATGGGTAAGAGAGGGGGCGTGGCCTCAAAGGGGTGTGGCCTCACATGGGTGGGACTCGATGACAGGGGCGGGGCCTCAAAGGGGGTGGGGCTGCACTGGGCGGGGTCGAAAAGGGGGTGGGGTCTCAAAGGGGGCGGGACTCGGGGGGGTCAGGGGGCTGAGAGTGGGCGGGGCCTCAAAGGGGGTGTGGTCTCAGGTGGGTGGGACTCGATGACAGGGGGCGGGGCCTCAAAGGGGTGGGACTCGAGGATGGGGTCTGAGAGGGGGCGGGGCCACAAGGTGGGTGGGGCTTTAAAGGGGCGGGGCTGCACTGGGGGAGGGTGGGAAAGGGGGCGTGGTCTCAAAGAGGGTGTGGACTCAAGGGGATGGGACTCGAGGGTGGGGTCTGAGAGGGGGTGGGGCCAACAAGGTGGGCGGGGCCACAAAGGGGGTGGGGCCTCAAAGGGGGCGTGGGCTTAAAGGGGGCGGGACTTGGGGGACAGGGGGTGGTGGCCTGGAGGGGGCGGGGTCTCATGGGGGGGTGTGGCCTGAGGGGGGGCAGGGCCAAAGATGGGGGTGGGGTCGTAGAAACGGGCGGGGCCAATAGGGTGGGGGGTGGAGAGGTGGGCGGGGCCTTAGAGGTGGGCGGGGCCAACCTGAGGATGAAGTGGGCGGGGTCTGAGTAGGGCGGGGCCTAAAGGAGGGGGTGGAGCCTCTGTGGTTTGTGGGAGGGGCCTGGTGGCGGGAAGGGGCGGGGTTTGATTGGAAGGGGGCGTGGCTTTGCGGAGGGGGCGTGTCCGGGTGGGTGTGGCAGTTGGCCCCGCCCCCAGGTTCACGTGACCCTGCGCTGCCCCGGGCGGTCCCAGCGCCGCCTCCCAACGGTGTCGGCCCAAAGGTGCCGCTGCGACATGTGCCGCCTGGCCCGGTTCTGACCCGGGACCGACCCGGTTCTGAGCCGGTTCGGGGCCGGGACCCACCCGGGAAGTGACCCGGGACCGAACCGGTTCGGTTCCGACCCGGAATGGAGCCGGTACACACCCGGAACCGACACAGAACGGACCCGATACCGACCCAGAACTGATCCGATACCGACCCAGAACTGACCCGGTACCGACCCAGAACTGACCCGGTACCGACCCGGTCTGGTTCCGACCCGGAACTGAGCCGGTACCCACCCGGAACCGACACGGAACTGACCCGATACCGACCCGGAACCGACCCGATACCGACCCAGGACTGACCCGGTACCGACCTGGTACCGACCCGGGAACTGACCCGGTACCATCCCGGTCCGGAACGGAGCCGGTACCCGCTCAGAACTGACCCGATACTGACCCAGGACTGACCCGGTACCGACCCGGTCCGGTTCCGACCCGGAACTGAGCCGGTACCCACCCGACACTGACCCAGAACTAAGCCGGTACCGACCCGGGAACTGACCTGGTACCGACCCGGTCCGGTTCCGACCCGGAAGCCATTAAAGGAAGCACCAAGCGCAGCGATTGGGTCCATTTTGGGGTCGGAACCCGAAGCGCGGGGACGGGTTGCGGGGGGGACGGAAAAGCAGAGCGCGCTCCTGGCGGCGTCGCGGCGCCTCTGACGTCATCGGGAAGCGACGGGGGCGGCAGCGAAACAGCGGCGGCGCTGAGGGGTTCGGTACCGGGGGGGGTCTCGGTTCCGGTCCCGGTTCGGGTCTTGGTTCCGGTCCCGATCTCGGTTCCGGTTTAGGTCGCGAGCGCGGTTTGGGTCTCGGTTCCGGTTCCGGTCTCAGTCCCGGTTGCGGTCTCGGTTCTGGTCCCGGTTCGGGTCCCGGTTCTGGTCCCAATCTCCGTCCTGGTTCCGGTTCGGGTCCCGGTCCCGCTCTCGGTCTCAGTTCTGGTTCCGCTTTGGGTTCCGTTCCCTGTCCCGGTTCGGGTCTCGGTTCCGGTCCCGATCTCGGTTCCGGTTCCGGTCCCGGTTTGGGTCTCGGTTCGGGTCTCAGTCTCGGTTCTTGTCCCGGTTCGGGTCCTGGTCCCGTTCTCCGTCTCAGTTCCGGATCCGCTTTGGGTCCCGGTTCCGGTCCCGATTCGGGTCTCGGTTCCGGTCCCGGTCTCGGTTCTGGTTCCGGTTTGGGTCTCGGTTCGGGTCTCAGTCTCGACCCCGGTCCCGGTTCCGGTTCCGATCCCTGTCTGGCTTTGGGTCCCGCTCTCCGTCCCGGTTCGGGTCTCGGTACCGCTCCGGGTTTCTTTCCCGGTCCCTGTGGGGGTGTGAGTTCCGGTTCGGGTCCGGTTCGGTTCCGGTTCGGTTCGGGCCGCCCCATGACGAGCGATCTGGACATCTTCGTGGGGAACACGACGCTGATCGATGAGGAGGTGTACCGGCTGTGGCTCGACGGCCACTCGGGTTCGGAACCGAACCTCCCCCCGAACCTTCCCGAACCCCCCCCCCGAACCTTCCCGAACCCTCCCCGAACCTTCCCCCAGGACCCGCCCCCCCGAACCTCCTCAGAACCCGCCCGAACCTCTCCCGAACCCCCCAAACCCAACGGGCACTCAGGTTCGGAACCGAACCACCCCCCCTGAACCTTCCCGAACCCTCCCTGAACTTTCCCGAACCTTTCCCCAGGACCCGCCCCCCCGAACCCGCCCCGAACCTTCCCGAACCCTCCCCGAACCTTCCCGAACCCGCCCCGAACCTTCCCGAACCCGCCCCCCCGAACCCGCCCCGAACCTTCCCCCAGGACCCCCCCGAACCCAAGGGGCACTC
Organism: Archilochus colubris; assembly: GCA_023079485.1. NCBI lineage: Eukaryota > Metazoa > Chordata > Aves > Apodiformes > Trochilidae > Archilochus > Archilochus colubris. Next base: position 20,691 of record JALBCY010000221.1, on the reverse strand, counting down.
AGGTTCGGAACCGAACCCCCGAACCCCCCTGAACCTCCTCAGAACCCTCCAGAACCTTCCCCGAACCCCCCCCCGTCCCCACTGGTGTCCCAGTGTCCCCACTCATGTCCCCAGTGCCCCCAGTGCCCCCACTCATGTCCCCACTGGTGTCCCAGTGCCCTCACTCATGTCCCCACTGGTGTCCCCACTGTCCCCAGTGCCCCCAGTGATGTCCCCACTGGTGTCCCCGTGTCCCCAGTGTCTGAGGCCGTGTCCCGGCGGCTCCGTGGGGGGGTCCCCAGTCATGTCCCCGTGTCCCCACTGGTGTCCCCACTCATGTCCCCACTGTCCCCCTGTCCTGTCCCTGTCCCCACTGATGTCCCCACTGGTGTCCCCGTGTCCACAGTGTCTGAGGCCGTGTCCTGGTGGCTCCGTGGGGGGGTCCCCACTGGTGTCCCCACTCATGTCCCCACTGTCTCCCTGTCCTGTCCCTGTCCCCACTGATGTCCCCACTGGTGTCCCAGTGCCCCCAGTGATGTCCCCACTGGTGTCCCCATGTCCCCAGTGTCCGAGGCCGTGTCCCAGCGTCTCCGTGGGGGTGTCCCCACTCATGTCCCTGTGTCCCCACTGATGTCCCCGTGTCCTCAGTGCCCCCACTCGTGTCCCCACTGGTGTCCCAGTGCCCCCAGTGATGTCCCCACTGGTGTCCCAGTGCCCCCACTCATGTCCCCACTGGTGTCCCTGTGTCCCCAATGTCTGAGGCCGTGTCCCGGCGGCTCCGTGGGGGGGTCCCCAGTGATGTCCCAGTGTCCCCACTCATGTCCCCACTGTCCCCCTGTCCTGTCCCTGTCCCCACTGATGTCCCCACTGGTGTCCCACTGTCCCCACTCATGTCCCCACTGGTGTCCCCAGTGTCGGAGGCCGTGTCCCGGCGGCTCCATGGGGGGGTCCCCACTGTCCCCACTGGTGTCCCAGTGCCCTCACTCGTGTCCCCACTGGTGTCCCAGTGCCCCCTGTGATGTCCCCACTGGTGTCCCCGTGTCCCCAGTGTCCGAGGCCGTGTCCTGGCGGCTCCGTGGGGGGGTCCCCAGTCATGTCCCAGTGCTCCCAGTGCCCCCAGTGATGTCCCCACTGTCCCCAGTGCCCCCAGTGATGTCCCCACTGGTGTCCCAGTGCCCCCGGTGATGTCCCCACTGGTGTCCCAGTGCCCCCGGTGATGTCCCCACTGGTGTCCCCGTGTCCCCAGTGTCCGAGGCCGTGTCCCGGCGGCTCCATGGGGGGGTCCCCAGTCATGTCCCCGTGTCCCCACTGTCCCCACTGGTGTCCCCACTCATGTCCCCACTGTCTCCCTGTCCTGTCCCTGTCCCCACTGGTGTCCCAGTGCCCCCAGTGATGTCCCCACTGGTGTCCCCGTGTCCCCAGTGTCTGAGGCCGTGTCCCAGCAGCTCCATGGGGGGGTCCCCAGTGATGTCCCACTGTCCCCACTGGTGTCCCAGTGCCCCCACTGGTGTCCCCACTGTCCCCACTGGTGTCCCAGTGCCCTCACTCATGTCCCCACTGGTGTCCCCGTGTCCCCAGTGTCCGAGGCCGTGTCCCGGCGTCTCCGTGGGGGGGTCCTGGAGCGTTTGGGGACGCCCGTGGCCGTGCTGCAGAGCGACACGCGGGATCACTACAGAACCTTCCAGATGCTGGAGCGGGTCCTGCACAACCCCCCCCGCCTGCCCCAGCAGCTCCTCTTCCAGATCCCCCCCTCCAGGCAGGCCATGCTGGTCCAGAGGTGAACTGGGAGGCACTGGGAGCCACTGGGAGGGGTTAGAGGGGCACTGGGAGGGGTTAGAAGGGAACTGGGGGGCACTGGGAGGGGTTAGAAGGGAACTGGGAGGGGTTAAAAGGGGACTGGGAGGCACTGGGAGGGGTTAAAGGGGAACTGGGAGGTGTTAAAAGGGTACTGGGAGGCACTGGGAAGGGTTAAAGGAGAACTGGAGGTCACTGGGAGGGGTTAAAAGGGAACTGGGAAGCACTGGGAAGGGTTAGAGGGGCACTGGGGGGCACTGGGAAGGGTTAGAGGGGCACTGGGAGGCACTGGGAAGGGTTAAATGGGAACTGGGGGGCACTGGGAAGGGTTAAAAGGGAACTGGGAGGCAATGGGAAGGGTTAAAGGGGCACTGGGAGACACTGGGAGGCGTTAAAAGGGAACTGGGAGGCACTGGGAAGGGTTAAAGGGGAACTGGGAAGGGTTAAAAAGGAGCTGGGAGGCACTGGGAGGGCACTGGGGGGCACTGGGAGGCACTGGGAGGGGTTAGAAGGGCACTGGGAAGGGTTAAAAGGGAACTGGGAGGCACTGGGAGGGGTTAAAGGGGAACTGGGAGGTGTTAAAAGGGTACTGGGAGACACTGGGAAGGGTTAAAAGAGAACTGGAGGTCACTGGGAGGGGTTAAAAGGGAACTGGGAAGCACTGGGAAGGGTTAGAGGGGCACTGGGGGGCACTGGGAAGGGTTAGAGGGGCACTGGGAAGGGTTAAAAGGGAACTGGGAGGCACTGGGAAGGGATTGGGGAGAACCGGGAGGCACTGGGAGGGATTTGGAGCCAACTGGGAAGAACTGGGAGGCACTGGGGGTGTCCTGACTTTCTGGGTCCCCCCGGATATTTGGTCCCCTCCCGATTGTTCCTTTTCCTTCCCACATTTTGTTCCCCCCCCGATTCTTGGGGTTCCCCCCGGATTTTCGGGGTCCCCCCCCACTTTAGGCGTCCCCCCCACTTTAGGGGTCCCCCCCTTGTTTCTGGGGTCCCCCCCCCACTTTTGGGGTCCCCCCAATTTCCAGTTTCCCCCCAAATTTCCAGTTTCCCCCCCAAACTTTTGGTTCCCCCCCAATCCTCCTTTTCCTTCCGACATTTTGTTCCCCCTCAGATTCTTGGGGTTCCCCCCCCATTTTCGGGGTCCCCCCCCACTTTAGGCGTCCCCCCCCATTTTTGGGGTCCCCCCCTTATTTTTGGGGTCCCCCCCAGACTTTTGGGGTCCCCCCAATTTCCAGTTTCCCCCCCAAACTTTTGGTTCCCCCCCAATCTTCCTTTTCCTTCCAACATTTTGTTCCCCCCCTGATTCTTGGGGTTCCCCCCCCATTTTCGGGGTCCCCCCCCATTTTGGGGTCCCCCCCTTATTTTTAGGGGTCCCCCCCACTTTTGGGGTGTCCCCTGATTTTTGGGGTGCCCCCAATTTCCAGTTTCCCCCCCAAACTTTTGGTTCCCCCCCAATCTTCCTTTTCCTTCCATTTTGTTCCCCCCCCGATTCTTGGGGTTCCCCCCCCATTTTCGGGGTCCCCCCCCACTTTAGGGGTCCCTCCCCATTTTTAGGGGTCCCCCCCTTATTTTTAGGGGTCCCCCCCTTATTTTTGGGGTGTCCCCCCCCTGATTTTCGGGGTCCCCCCCCAGGGATTACGCCTTCGACGCGGCGCTGGCGCGGGAGCTGCTGGGGAAGAAGCTTTCCAAAGGCACCAAGAAGGAGCTGGACGAGGTCAGCGCCAGGACTGGGGTCACCATCAGGAGCTGCAGGAGACAGGTGGGACCCCAAAAGCAAGGGGGGGACCCCAAGAATGGGAGGGGACCCCAAAATATGGGGGGGACCCCGAAAATCCGGGGGGGAACCCCAAGAATCAAGGGGGGAACAAAATGGAAGGAAAAGGAAAATGGGGGGGAACCAAAAGTTTGGGGGGGAAACTGGAAATTGGGGGGAAACTGGAAATTGGGGGGACCCCAAGAGTGGGGGGGACCCCAAAAGCAAGGGGGGGACCCCAAGAATGGGGGGGGACCCCAAAAATGGGGGGGGACCCCGAAATATGGGAGGGAACCCCAAGAATCAAGGGGGGAGCAAAATGGAAGGAAAAGGAAGATTGGGGGGGACCAAAAGTTTGGGGGGGAAACTGGAAATTGGGGGCACCCCAAGAGTGGGGGGGACCCCAAAAGCAAGGGGGGGGGACCCCAAAAATAAGGGGGGGACCCCAAAAATAAGGGGGGACCCCAAAACCCCCCCTTTTTCTCGAGCCCCCCTTTCCCAGCTTGATTTTCGGGGACCCCTTTTGGGTTTTTTCTCCCTGATGGTTTTGGGGTCCCCCCCCCCTTTCCCCCCTTTATTTTGGGGTCCCCCCCCCGTTTCCCCCCTTTATTTTGGGGTCCCCCCCCCCTGTTTCCCCCACTGATTTTTGGGGTGTCCCCCCCCCAGTTTGATAACTTCAAGAGGGTCTTCAAGGCAGTTGAGGAGCTCCGGGGGTCCCTGGCAGAAAACATTCAGCAGCTTTTCCTCCTGCCCCCCCCCCTCGCCAGGTTTGGGGGGGCCCATGGGTGCTGGGGGGGGGGGTCCTGTGGGTGCTGGGGGGGTCCTATGGGTGCTGGGGGGGGTCCTGTGGGTGCTGCGGGGGGGGAAAAGGGAGATTTTGGGGGGTCCTATGGGGGTTGTGGAGGGGGGAAAGGAGATTTGGGGGGGTCCTATGGGTGCTGGGGGAAGGGAGATTTGGGGTCGGTGCTGGGGGAAGGGAGATTGGGGGTCCTATGGGTGCTGGGGGTCCATGGGGTTGTGGGGGAAAGGGAGATTGGGGGTCCTATGGGTGCTGGGGGAAGGGAGATTTGGGGGTCATGGGTGCTGGGGGAAAGGAGATTAGGGGGCCCATGGGTGCTGGGGGGGGGGGTCCTGTGGGTGCTGGGGGGGTCCTATGGGTGCTGGGGGGGGTCCTATGGGTGCTGCGGGGGGGGAAAAGGGAGATTTGGGGGGGTCCTATGGGTGCTGGGGGGGTTCCCATTGGTGCTGGGAGGGTCCTATGGGGGTTGGGGGGGTCCTGTGGGTGCTGGGGGGTCCCATGGGTGCTGGGGGGGGTCCTATAGGGGTTGGGGGGGTCCTATAGGTGCTGGGGGGGTCCTATGGGTGCTGGGGGTCTCCTATAGAGGTTGGGGGGGTCCCGTGGGTACTGGGGGGGGTCCCATGGGGGTTGGGGGGGGGAAAGGGAGATTTGGGGGGGTCCTATGGGAGCTAGGGGTGTCCTGTGGGTGCTGGGGGGGTTCCCATAGGTGCTGGGGGGTCCTATGGGAGTTGTGGGGGGGGGAAAAGGGAGATTTGGGGGGGTCCTATGGGTGCTGGGTGGGGTCCTATGGGTGCTGGGGGGTCCTATAGAGGTTGGGGGGGTCCTATGGGTGCTGGGGGGGGTCCCATAGGTGCTGGGGGGGTCCTATAGGTTCTGGGGGGGTTGCCAAAGGTGCTGGGGGGGGAAAGGGAGATTTGGGGGGGGTCCTATGGAGGTTGGGGGGGGTCCTATAGGTGCTGGGGGGGTCCTATGGGTGCTGGGGGTCTCCTATAGAGGTTGGGGGGGTCCCATGGGTGCTGGGGGGGTCCCATGGGTGCTGGGGGGCTTGTGGCTGTGTGTGGCCCCCCAAGGACCCCCCGGGACCCCCCAGACCCCCCCTGACCCCCTCTTTTCCCCCTGCCCCCCCAGGGATTACGCCTCCATCGTCTTCTTCGCCAGCAGCCGCTTCGAGACCGGGAAACGGCGGCTCCAGTTCCTCAGCTTCAGGGACCTGGCAGCCTGTGCCCAGAGCATGATGGAGCACTGGACACTGGGAGCACTGGGTGGGACTGGGAGGCAGCTGGGAGGGAGATGGGGGGGCTGGGAGGGAGCTGGGAGGGAGCTGGGAGGGACTGGAGGGGACTGGGAGGGACTGGAGGGGCTGGGAGGGAGCTGGGAGGGGATTGGGAGGGACTGGAGGGGACTGGGAGGGAGCTGGGAGGGGATTGGGAGGGACTGGAGGGGACTGGGAGGGAGCTGGGAGGGGATTGGGAGGGACTGGAGGGGACTGGGAGGGACTGGGAGGGGATTGGGAAGGACTGGAGGGGACTGGGAGGGAGCTGGGAGGGGATTGGGAGGGACTGGAGGGGACTGGGAGGGAGCTGGGGGGGCTGGGAGGGAGCTGGGAGGGACTGGAGGGGACTGGAGGGGACTGGGAGGGACTGGGAGAGACTGGGAGCAGTAAGAGAGGAGACTAAGAGAGTCTGGGAGAGACTGGGAGGGACTGGAGGGGACTGGGAGGGACTGGAGGGGCTGGGAGGGAGCTGGGAGGGGATTGGGAGGGACTGGAGGGGACTGGGAGGGAGCTGGGAGGGGATTGGGAGGGACTGGAGAGGACTGGGAGGGAGCTGGGGGGGCTGGGAGGGAGCTGGGAGGGACTGGAGGGGACTGGGAGGGACTGGGAGAGACTGGGAGCAGTAAGAGAGGAGACTAAGAGAGTCTGGGAGAGACTGGGAGGGACTGGAGGGGACTGGGAGGGACTGAGAGTAATGAGAGAGGGGACTGAGAGTGACTGGGAGGGAGCTGGGGGGGGACTGGGAGGGACTGGGAGGCAGCTGGTAGGGAGCTGGGGGGGCTGTGAGGGACTGGGAGGGGATTGGGAGGGACTGGAGGGGACTGGGAGGGAGCTGGGAGGGACTGGAGGGGACTGGGAGGGAACTGGGAAGGGATTGGGAGGGACTGGAGGGGACTGGGAGGGACTGGAGGGGACTGGGAGGAACTGGGAGAGACAGAGCAATGAGAGAGGGGACTGGGAGGGAGCTGAGGGGGGCTGGGAGGGACTGGGAGCAATGAGAGAGGGGACTGAGAGCAACTGGGAGGGACTGGGAGGGAGCTGGGGGGGCTGGGAGGGAACTGGGAGGGGATTGGGAGGAACTGGGAGAGACTGGGAGGGAGTGGGAGAGCTTGGGAGCAGTAAGAGAGGGGACTGGGAGAGACTGGGAGGGACTGGGAGACCCCTCCCGATGTCCCCATGTCCCCACTGCCCCCCCTGTCTCTGCTGTCCCCATGACCCCAATGTCCCTCTGTCCCCACTGCCCCCCCTGTCCCCAATGTCCCCCCTGTCCCCTGCTGTCCCCAATGTCCCCAAATGTCCCCATGACCCCAATGTCCCCCCTGTCCCCAATGTCCCCCCTGTCCCCTGCTGTCCCCAATGTCCCCAAATGTCCCCATGACCCCAATGTCCCCACTGTCCCCTGATGTCCCCCCTGTCCCGTGTCCCCAGCCCCTGAGGTGGCCGAGCCCGAGGGCGATGTCCCCAATGTCCCCACTGTCCCCAAGACCCCAATGTCCCCAATGTCCCCACTGACCCTCGTGTCCCCCCTGTCCCCAGTGTCCCCATGACCTAAATGACCCCAATGTCCCCACTGTCCCCTGATGTCCCCAATGTCCCCCCTGTCCCCAATGTCCCCCCTGTCCCCTGCTGTCCCCAATGACCCCAATGTCCCCAAATGTCCCCATGACCCCAATGTCCCTCTGTCCCCACTGTCCCCTGATGTCCCCAATGTCCCCTCTGTCCCTGCTGTCCCCAATGTCCCCACTGACCCTCGTGTCACCCCTGATGTCCCCCCTGTGTCCCCAGCCCCCAAGGTGGCCAAGCCCAAGGGTGATGTCCCCAATGTCCCCTCTGTCCCCAAGACCCCAATGTCCCCTGATGTCCCCACTGACCCTTGTGTCCCCCCTGTCCCCAGTGTCCCCATGACCTAAATGACCCCAATGTCCCCCCTGTCCCCAATGTCCCCCCTGTCCCCAATGTCCCCCCTGTCCCCTGTGTCCCCAGCCCCCGAGGTGGCCGAGCCCGAGGGCGATGTCCCCAATGTCCCCACTGCCCCCCCTGTCCCCACTGTCCCCAATGTCCCCTCTGTCCCCAATGCCACCTGATGTCCCCAAATGTCCCCATGACCCCAATGTCCCCACTGACCCTCGTGTCCCCCCTGTCCCCAGTGTCCCCATGACCTAAATGACCCCAATGTCCCCCCTGTCCCTGCTGTCCCCAATGTCCCCAAATGTCCCCATGACCCCAATGTCCCCACTGTCCCCTGATGTCCCCCCTGTCCCGTGTCCCCAGCCCCTGAGGTGGCTGAGCCCGAGGGCGATGTCCCCAATGTCCCCTGATGTCCCCACTGTCCCCTGCTGTCCCCAATGACCCCAATGTCCCCTGATGTCCCCATGACCCCAATGTCCCTCTGTCCCCAATGTCCCCTGATGTCCCCAATGTCCCCTCTGTCCCCGCTGTCCCCAATGTCCCCATGACCCCAATGTCCCCTCTGTCCCCAATGCCACCTGATGTCCCCAAATGTCACCATGACCCCAATGTCCCCTGATGTCCCCATGACCCCAATGTCCCTCTGTCCCCAACGTCCCCTGATGTCCCCAGTGTCCCCTCTGTCCTCAATGTCCCCCCTGTCCCCTGTGTCCCCAGCCCCCGAGGTGGCCGAGCCCGAGGGCGATGTCCCCAATGTCCCCACTGCCCCCCCTGTCCCCAATGTCCCCCCTGTCCCCTGCTGTCCCCAATGACCCCAATGTCCCCAAATGTCCCCATGACCCCAATGTCCCTCTGTCCCCAATGTCCCCTGATGTCCCCAGTGTCCCCTCTGTCCTCAATGTCCCCCCTGTCCCCTGTGTCCCCAGCCCCCGAGGTGGCCGAGCCCGAGGGCGATGTCCCCAAGTCCTTCCTGCAGGACCTGAAGGAGCTGAAGGTTCTGGTGACGGACAAGGAGCTGCTGGACCAGCACAAGAGGTGACACTGGGGACACTGGGGACACCACGGACACAGCGTGTCCCACAATGTCCCCACTGTCCCCCCAGTGTCCCCATTGTCCCCAGTGTCCTCCTGGTGTCCCCACAGTCCCCCATGATGTCCCCAGTGTCCCCCCAGTGTCCCCCCTGCTGTCCCCAATGTCCTCCTGGTGTCCCCCTCTCCCCTCTGATGTCCCCATTGTCCTCTCTGGTGTCCCCAGTGTCCCCATCAATGTCCCCCCCAATGTCCCCATTGTCCCCCCTGATGTCCCCATTGTCCCCAACGTCCCCAATGTCCCCCCTGGTGTCCCCATTGTCGTCCCCCCCGCTGTCCCCATTGTCCCCACTGTCCCCCCAATGTCCCCCTGTCCCCCCCATTGTCCCCAGTGTCCCCATCAATGTCCCCATTGTCCCCCCTGATGTCCCCAGTGTCCCCTTTGATGTCCCCCTGTCCCCCCCTGTCCCCCTAATATCCCCATTAATGTCCCCATTGTCCCCTCTCATGTCCCCATTGTCCCCCCCCGATGTCCCCATTGTCCCCAATGTCCCCAATGTCCTCTTGGTGTCCCCATTAATGTCCCCAATGTCCCCCTGTCCCCCCCAGTGTCCCCATAATGTCCCCATTAATGTCCCCCCCGGTGTCCCCATTGTCCCCTCTCATGTCCCCATTGTGTGTCCCCCCCCCCGATGTCCCCCCCACTGTCCCCCCCACTGTCCCCCCACTGTCCCCCCAATGTCCCCACTGTCCCCCCTGGTGTCCCCATTGTGTCCCCCCCATTGTCCCCCCTGTCCCCCCAGTGTCCCCCTGTCCCCCCCATTGTCCCCAATGTCCCCCCAATGTCCCCACTGTCCCCCAATGTCCCCAATGTCCCCTCTCATGTCCCCATTGTGTCCCCCCCCCGATGTCCCCCTGTCCCCCCCACTGTCCCCCCAATGTCCCCCTGTCCCCCCTGTCCCCCCATTGTCCCCAGTGTCCCCCCAATGTCCCCCTGTCCCCCCAATGTCCCCCCAATGTCCCCCTGTCCCCTCTGATGGCCCCATTGTGTCCCCCCCGATGTCCCCCTGTCCCCCCATTGTCCCCCCGTCCCCCCAATGTCCCCTCAATGTCCCCACTGTCCCCCTGTCCCCCCCACTGTCCCCCCAATGTCCCCCTGTCCCCCCAATGTCCCCATTGTCCCCCCTGTCCCCCTGTCCCCCTGTCCCCCCATTGTCCCCAGTGTCCCCCCTGTCCCCCACTGTCCCCCTGTCCCCCCCACTGTCCCCCCTGGTGTCCCCATTGTGTCCCCCCCATTGTCCCCCCTGTCCCCCCACTGTCCCCCTGTCCCCCCCACTGTCCCCCCCAATGTCCCCAATGTCCCCCCAATGTCCCCAATGTCCCTGTCCCCCCCAGCCTGGTTTGCCAGGGGCTCCGTGGGAAAATCTCGGTGTACCCCGAAATGGAGGCGAATTTCAAGGTAACCCCGGGGGGGGGACCCCAAATCCCACAGGGGGACCCCAAATCCCACAGGGGGACCCCAAATCCCACAGGGGGACCCCAAGTCCTGGGGGGGAGACCCCAAAACCTTGGGGGTGTGGGGGGGAGGGACCCCAAATCCCACGGGGGGACCCCAAGTCCTGGAGGGGACCCCAAATCCTTCTGGGGGACCCCAAGTCCTGGAGGGGACCCCAAGTCCTGTGGGGGGACCCCAAATCCCAGGGGAGACCCCAAATCCCACGGGGGGACCCCAAGTCCTGGAGGGGACCCCAAATCCCGGGGAGGGGACCCCAAATCCTGGAGGGTGTGGGGGAGGGACCCCAAATCCCAGGGGGGGGACCCCAAATCCCTGTTTGGGGTTTTTTGGGGGGACTTTGGGGTCTTTTGGGGTGTTTGGGGTTTCTTGGGGTCTTTAGGGGTAGGGGGGCTCCTGGTTGGGATTTTTGGGGAGGTTTTGGGGTCTTTTGGGGTGTTTAGGGTTTTTTTGGGGTGTTTGGGGGTTTTGGGGGATCCTCAGTTCCCTGGGTTGGGTTTTTGGGGGTGTTTGGGGCTTTTTTGGGGTCTTTTGGGGTGTTTGGGGTTTCTTGGGGTCTTTAGGGGTAGGGGGGCTCCTGGTTGGGTTTTTTGGGGGGGTTTTGGGGTCTTTTGGGGTGTTTGGGGGTTTTGGGGGATCCTCAGTTCCCTGGGTTGGGTTTTTGGGGGTGTTTGGGGTCTTTTGGGGGGGTTTTGGGGTGTTTTTTTGGGGTGTTTAAGGCTGGGGTCCCCACTTCTTGGCTTGGGGGTGTTTGGGGTTTCTTTTGGGGGGGTTTTGGGGGTCCCCAGGGCCTCTCCAGAGCTTTGGTGAACGTGGGGGGGAAGCTGACCCACGCCAGGGACATGAGGGATTTCTTTGTGGACCTCGTGGAGAAGGTAAAAGGGGGGGGGGGGACACCCCAAAATATCACCTCCACCCTCCCCCAAACCCCAGTCACCCCCCCAAACTGGGATCTTCCCTCCCAAACTGGGATCTTCCCCCCCAAACTGGGATCTCCCCCCCAAACTGGGAGCCCCACCCAGAGCAACCCCAGAGACCCTAAATGGGGGATTTGGGGGGGTCTGGGGGGGCTCGGGGGGTTTTGGGGTGCTGGGGGGGGACATTGGGTGTCTAGTGCCCCCCCCCAACTGGGATCCACCCCCCCAAACTGGGATCTCCCTCCCCAAACTGGGATTTCCCCCCCAAACTGGGAGCCCCACCCAGAGCAACCCCAAACCCAGGACCCTAAATGGGGGATTTGGGGGGGTTTAGGGGGGCTCGGGGGGTTTTGGGGTGCTGGGGGGGATGTTGGGTGTCTGGTGCCCCCCCCAACTGGGATCCACCCCCCCAAACTGGGATCCACCCCCCTGAACTGGGATTTCCCCCCCAAACTGGGAGCCCCACCCAGAGTAACCCCAAACCCAGGACCCTAAATGGGGGATTTGGGGGGGTCTGGGGGGGCTCGGGGGGTTTTGGGGTGCTGGGGGGGGACATTGGGTGTCTAGTGCCCCCAACTGGGATCCACCCCAAACTGATCTTCCCAAACTGATCTCCAAACTGGGCCCCCCCCCCCAAAGACCCTAAATTGGGTTCTAGTGCCCCCCCCAACTGGGATCCACCCCCCAAACTGGGATCCCCTCCCAAACTGGGATTTCCCCCCCAAACTGGGAGCCCCACCCAGAGTAACCCCAAACCCAGGACCCTAAATGGGGATTTGGGGGTTAGGGGGGCTCGGGGGGTTTTGGGGTGCTGGGGGGGACATTGGGTGTCTAGTGCCCCCCCCCAACTGGGATCCACCCCCCCAAACTGGGATCTCCCTCCCCAAACTGGGATCTCCCCCCCAAACTGGGAGCCCCACACAGAGCAACCCCAGAGACCCTAAATGGGGGATTTGGGGGTCTGGGGGCCTGGGCTGGTGCTGGGGATGTTGGGGTCTGTGCCCCCCAACTGGGATCCACCCCCCCAAACTGGGATCTCCCCCCCCAAACTGGGATTTCCCCCCCAAACTGGGAGCCCCACCCAGAGTAACCCCAAACCCAGGACCCTAAATGGGGGATTTGGGGGGGTTTAGGGGGGCTCGGGGGGTTTTGGGGTGCTGGGGGGGGACATTGGGTGTCTAGTGCCCCCCCCCAACTGGGATCCACCCCCCCAAACTGGGATCTCCCTCCCCAAACTGGGATCTCCCCCCCAAACTGGGAGCCCCACACAGAGCAACCCCAGAGACCCTAAATGGGGGATTTGGGGGGGTCTGGGGGGGCTCGGGGGGTTTTGGGGTGCTGGGGGGGATGTTGGGTGTCTAGTGCCCCCCCCCAACTGGGATCCACCCCCCCAAACTGGGATCTCCCTCCCCAAACTGGGATTTCCCCCCCAAACTGGGAGCCCCACCCAGAGTAACCCCAAACCCAGGACCCTAAATGGGGGATTTAGGGGGGACTTGGGGGGGTTTGGGGGGTTTTGGGGTGCTGGGGGGGATGTTGGGTGTCTAGTGCCCCCCCCAACTGGGATCCACCCCCCCAAACTGGGATCTCCCTCCCCAAACTGGGATCCACCCCCCTAAACTGGGATTTCCCCCCCAAACTGGGAGCCCCATGCAGAGTAGCCCCAAAGACCCTAAATGGGGGATTTTGGGGGGGTTTAGGGGGGCTCGGGGGGTTTTGGGGTGCTGGGGGGGGACATTGGGTGTCTAGTGCCCCCCCCCAACTGGGATCCACCCCCCCAAACTGGGATCTCCCTCCCCAAACTGGGATTTCCCCCCCAAACTGGGAGCCCCACCCAGAGCAACCCCAAAGACCCTAAATGGGGGATTTTGGGGGGGTTTGGGGGGTTTTGGGGTGCGGGGGGGGGACATTGGGTGCCTGGTGCCCCCCCCAGGTGATCGAGCCGTGTCGGGGGGACAAATGGAGCCCCGGGGACCTCAGGCTCTTCCTGGGCCACTACACAGCAGCCCCCCAATCCCTGCCCACCTTCAGGTGACCCCCAAAACCTGAACCCCCCCCCTGACACCCCCAAAACCTGAACCCCCCCCAAATGAGCCCCCCAAAACACTGACCCCCCCCCTGACACCCCTAAATAACCCCCCCAATGACCCCCCCAAAACATAACTCTCCCCTGAACCCCCAAAACGGGACCCCCCCCCTCACTGAGCCCCCCAAAACCTGACCCCCCATGACCCCCCCAAAACGTGACCCCCCCCAAATGAGCCCCCCAAAACACTGACACCCCCCCGACACCCCCAAAACGTCACCCCCTCAATGACCCCCCCCAAAGCGTAACCCCCCGACCCCCCAAAACCTGACCCCCCCAGTGACCCCCCCAAAACATAACCCCCCCCCGACACCCCAAAACCTGATCCCCCAATGACCCCAAACCCCCCCCCTCCCCCCCAAACTTCACCCCATCCCTCTCCCCCCCCCCCCAAAACTCCCCAGGAGGGAGGAGCTGGGAGGGGGGGGGGATCCCCAAAAAAGGGGGGGGGACACCCCTAAGCTTTTGGGGTCCCCCCCCCCAGGCACCAGGCTGTGTGGGCTCGGTACATGGCGGGGATCACCCCCTGCCTGCTGCGCATGTACCACGAGTGAACCCCAAAACCGGGAGTGGGACCCCCAAAAGAGGGGGTGTGTGGAGCTCGCGAGGACGACAGAGCTGCGACCCTCCAAGAGGACCCCCCATGTCAATAAAGGTGAAGGGGAGACACCCCCAAAACTGGGGGGACCCCCCCTTAAAGAATTGGGGGGACCCCCCCGGAATAAAGTTGGGGGGTTCCCCCCCCCTCCCCCAAACTGTGGGAGTCTTGTGGGCATGGCTTGGACCCCCCCCCCCTAAAACTGGGGGACCCCCCCTCTAACTGGGGGAACCCCCCCAAAACTGGGGGAACCCTCAAACTGGGGAGCCCCTAAACTGGGGGACTCTCAAACTGGGGACCCCCCCTAAACTGGGGACCCCCCGAAACTGGGGGACCCCCCCTAAACTGGGGGAACCCCCAAACTGGGGAGCCCCTAAACTGGGGGACTCTCAAACTGGGGACCCCCCGAAACTGGGGGACCCCCCCTAAACTGGGGGAACCCCCAAACTGGGGGAACCCCCAAACTGGGGAGCCCCTAAACTGGGGGACTCTCAAACTGGGGACCCCCCCAAACTGGGGGACCCCCCCTAAACTGGGGGAACCCCCAAACTGGGGACCCTTCCCTAAACTGGGGAGCCCGTAAACTGGGGGAGCCCCCCTCAAACTGAGAGAACCCCCCCTAAACTGGGGACCCCCCCGCAAACTGGGGAGCCCCCCCCTCAAACTGGGGGAGCCCCCTCTAAACTGGGGAACCCCCAAACTGGGAAGCCCCCCTAAACTGGGGGAACCCCCAAACTGGGGGACCCCCCCCTCAAACTGGGGAGCCCCAAAACTGGGGGACTCTCAAACTGGGGACCCCCCCTCTAACTGGGAGAACCCCCCCGCAAACTGGGGAGACCCCCGAAACTGGGGGAACCCCCAAACTGGGGACCCTCCCTAAACTGGGGAACCCCCCTCAAACTGGGGACCCCCCAAACTGGGAGCCCCCCCCCTTCAAACAAGGGGGGACCCCCCCCCAATCTAGGGGGCTCCAAACTGGGGGACCCCCCTAAACTGGGGGACCCCCCTCAAACTGGGGACCCCCCCCCATTTCGGTTCCCCTCATCCCCTCCCCCACCCCAAAACTTTTGGGGTCCCCCCCCCCATTTCGAGCCCCCCCCCCCTTTTCCCCTCCCCCCCCTTTCCCCCCTCCCCCATTTTGGGTCCCCCCCCCCCAAACTTTTGGGGTCCCCTCATCCCCTCCCCCCCCCATTTCGAGCCCCCCCCTTTTCCCCTCCCCCCCTCTCCCCTCCCCCCTCTTTCCCCCCCCTCCCCCCCCCAGTTTCCCCTCCCCCCCCTTTCCCCCCTCCCCCATTTTGATTCCCCCCCCCTCCCCATTTTGGGGTCCCCCCATCCCTTCCCCCCCCCATTTCCTCTCCCCATTTCTTCCCCCATTTGGGGTCCTCCTATCCCTTCCTCATTTCGAGCCCTTTCTCCCCTTTCCTCCTTTCCACGTCGCGCGCTCCCTCCCCCTTTTTTTTCCTTCTTTTCGGGACTTTTCGGGTCTTTTCAGGACGGGATTTTGGGGGGGGGGGTGACAGAGGCCTCTGGGTGACACCCCCACCCCACCCATCCCCCCACCCAAAGACCCCCCCCCCACACCCACCCCCCACCCCACCATGGGGCCCCTCGGGGGTCTCCTCTTCGCCGCCATCATCGCCGCCGCCCCTCCCCCCCCCCAGGAAGCCGAGGAGTTCACGGTGGGGGGGGGGGGAGGGGAAAGGGGGGGGGGTCCATGCGTGGGGGTCCTGAGTGGGGTTTGGGGGGTCCCATATAGGGGGGGGGTTCCCTTAAAGGTGGGGGAGGGGTCGCTGAGGTCCTTTATGGGGGGGGGGGGATGGGGAGGGAGGGTCCCGTGGGGGGGTTTGAGGGGGGGGGAGGGTCCTGAGTGGGGTTTGGGGGGGTCCCAAATAGGGGGGGGTCCCATAAAGGGGGGGAGGGGTCGCTGAGGTCCTTTATGGGGTGGGGGGGGGGTCCTGTGGGGGCTTCGGGGGGGAGAGGACGGGGGGGTCCGTGGGGGGGGGTCCTGAGTGGGGTTTTGGGGGGGGGGGGGGAGAAGGGTCCCGAGTGGGGTTTGAGGGGTCTCATATGGGGGGGAGGGTCCTAAAAAAAAGGGGGGGGGTCCCCAAAAAGGGGGGGGAGGGGTCTCTGAGGTCCTTTCTGGGGTGGGGGGGTCCCAGCTGGAGTTTTGGGGGTTCTGGGGTCCCACGGGTGATTTTCCCCCGCCCCCAGGAGTGCAGCGATGGTTACGAGTGGGACCCCGAAACCCAGCACTGCAAAGGTGGGGGAGGGGCACGGACACCCCCACCCCCCCCCCCCAAAAACCAACCCCCCCCTCCCCCCCCCCCAACCTGGGGTTTTGGGGTGCGGGGGGGGCAGGAAATGGGGGGAGGGGTCCTGGGACCTTTAGGGGGGGGGGGTTTGGGGGTCCCTTTGGGGGGGGGGTGGTGTCTGATTTTGGGGTCCCCTGAGACCCTTCTGGGGGGGGGGGTTTGATTTTGGGGTCCCCTTTGGGGTCCCTCTGGGGGGGGCTCTGATTTTGGGGTTCCCTTGGGGGGGGCTCTGATTTTGGGGTCCCCTTATGGGGGGGGGTCCTCTCTGTGGTCCCATTATGGGGGGGTCTGACTTTGGGGTCCCTTTGGGGGGGGTGTCTGATTTTGGGGTCCCTTATGGGGTGGGGTCCCTCTGAGTCCCCTATGGGGGGGGGGCTCTGATTTTGGGGTCCCTTTGGGGGGGGTTCCCCTGAGTCCCCTTTGGGAGGGCTCTGATTTTGGGGTCCCCTGAGACCCTTCTGGGGGGGGTTTGATTTTGGGGTCCCCTTTGGGGTCCCTCTGGGGGGGGCTCTGATTTTGGGGTCCCGATGGGGGGGGGGGGGGTCCCCTGAGTCCCCTCTGGGGGGGGGGTTTGATTTTGGGGTCCCCTATGGGGAGGGTCCTCTTTGGGGTCCCCTGGGGGGCTCTGACTTTGGGTCCCCTATGGGGGGGGTGTCTGATTTTGGGGTCCCCTTTGGTGGGGGGGGGCTGATTTTGGGGTCCCCTTTGGGGTCCCCTCTGGGGGGGGTTTGATTTTGGGGTCCCTTTGGGGGGGGCTCTGATTTTGGGGTCCCCTTTGGGGTCCCGTTGGGGGGGGCTCTGATTTTGGGGTCCCTCTGGGGGGGGACTCTGATTTTGGGGTCCCCTGGGACCCCTCTGGGGGGGGGGTTGATTTTGGGGTCCCTTTGAGGGGGGGGCTCTGATTTTGGGGTCCGCGGACCCCTGAGTCCCCTCTGGGGGGGCTCTGATTTTGGGGTCCCTTTGGGGGGGGGTCCCCTGAGTCCCCTTTGTGGGGGCTCTGACTTTGGGGTCCCCTTAGACCCTTCTCGGGGGGGCTCTGATTTTGGGGTCCCCTGAGACCCTTCTGGGGGGGGCTCTGACTTTGGGGTCCCCTATGGGGGGGGTGTCTGATTTTGGGGTCCCCTTTGGTGGGGGGGGGCTGATTTTGGGGTCCCTCTGGGGGGGGGCTCTGATTTTGGGGTCCCCTTTGTGGTCCCCTTGGGGGGGGCTTTGATTTTGGGGTCCCTTTGAGGGGGGGGGCTCTGATTTTGGGGTCCGCGGACCCCTGAGTCCCCTCTGGGGGGGCTCTGATTTTGGGGTCCCTTTGGGGGGGGGGTCCCCTGAGTCCCCTTTGGGGGGGCTCTGACTTTGGGGTCCCCTGAGACCCTTCTGGGGGGGGCTTTGATTTTGGGGTCCCTATGGGGGGGGTGTCTCTGATTTTGGGGTCCCCAACCCCCTCCTGGGATAAGGGGGGGGGGGGAAGGTTCAATATGGGGGTCCTGACCCCCTTTCTTTCCCCAGATGTGGATGAGTGCTCGGGGGTCTCCCCCCCCCCTTGCCGGGGGTCCCTCAAGTGCCTGAACCATTTTGGGGGGTACCTCTGCCTCCCCCGCTCCGCCGCCATCATCAGCCCCGAGGCCCCGCCCCCTCCTCATCAAGCCCCGCCCCCTCCTCATCAAGCCCCGCCCCCTCCTCCACCTTTAGCCCCGCCCCTTTTGCCCCCCCCCCATCCCCAAAACGGCTCCTGCCCCCCCGGATACAGCGCGGACCCCAATGGGGACTGCAGAGGTGAGGGGGGACAAGGGGGGCCATGAGGTCACCCCCAAAAGACCCCAAATCCCCCAACCTTCCCCTATTTTCCCCACCCCCCAACTTTTCCCCAATTTTCCCATTTCCCCAACCCCCAAATCCCTTCCCCAAACCCCAGACCCCCAATTCCCCCCAACCCCCCAAACCCCTTCCCCAATTCCCCCCCACCCCCCAATCCTTCCCCCTCAAACCCCCAATTTCCCCCATTTTCCCCCAAACCCCCCAAATCCCTTCCCCAAAACCCCCAGACCCCCAATTTCCTCCCCAACCCCCCACCCTCCCCCAAAACCCCAAATTCCATTTCCAACCCCCAAATCCCTCCCCCAAAACCCCCAAACCCCACCTCCCCATTTCCCAACCCCAATCCCCAAACCCCCAATTTCCCCATTTCCAACCCCCCAAGTCCTTCCCCAAAACCCCCCAAACCCCCAAATCCCTTCCCCCAAAACCCCCACCTCTTCCCCCAAGCCCCCCAATTTCCCCATTTCCCAAACCCCCAAATCCCTTCCCCCAACCCCCCAGACCCCTACTCCCCAACCTCACTCCCCCATTTCTATTTCCCCATTCCCCAAATTCCCTTTCCCCAACCCCCATTTCTCCCCATTTCGTTCTGCCCCCCCCCCCAGACGTGGATGAATGTTGGGGTTCAGCCCCCCCCCCGTGCCGACCCAGCCAGGAATGCATCAACCTCCCGGGGGGGTTCCGCTGCCGCTGCCCCCCCGGCTACCGGCACCTCCACACCGAATGCGTCGGTCAGGGGGGGCACCCATGGGTGCTGGGGGGGGGGTCCTATGGGGGTTGGGAGGGGTCCTATGGGTGCTGGGGGGGGGGAAAGGGAGATTTGGGGGGGTCCTGTGGGGTTTGGGGGGGTCCTGTGGGTGCTGGGGGGGATATGGGGGGGTTTTGGGGGGTCCCATGGGTACTGGGGGGGGGTGATGGGTGCTGGGGGGGGTCCTATGGGTGTTGTGGGGGTCCCATGGGTGCTGAGGGGGGGATATGGGGGGGTTATGGGGGGGGGATGGGTGCTGGGGGGGGTCCTGTGGGGGTTGGTGGGGGGATATGGGGGGAGGGGGGGGGTCCTATGGGTTCTGGGGGGGTCCTATGGGTGCTGGGGGGGGGGGTCTGGGGGTATCTGGGAGTCCCATGGGTGCTGGGGGGGGGAAAAGGGAGATTTGGGGGGTCCTATGGGGGTTTGGGGGGTCCTGTGGGTGCTGGGGGGGGTTATGGGGGGGTCCTGTGGGTGCTGGGGGGGGATATGGGGGGGTTATGGGGGGGTCCTGTGGGTGCTGGGGGGGGGTTATGGGGGGTCCTGTGGGTGCTGGGGGGGTCCTGTGGGTGATGAGGGGGAGATATGGGGGAGGATGGGTGATGGGGGGGGGGTCATGGGTGCTGGGGGGGGATATGGGGGGGTTATGGGGGGTCATGGGTGCTGGGGGAAAAGGGAGATTTGGGGGTCCTATGGGTGCTGGGGGTCCGGGTGCTGGGGGTCCATGGGGGGAGGGGGTTCTGGGGTGTGTGGGGATAAGGGGGGGCAGTGGGGGCTCGGGTGCTGGGGGGTCCTATAAGGGTTGGGGGTCCTGTGGGTGCTGGGGGGGGTCCTATGGGGGGAGGGGGGGGTCCTATGGGTGCTGGGGGGGGATATGGGGGGGTTATGGGGGGGTCATGGGTGCTGGGGGGGGTCCTATAAGGGTTGGGGGGGTCCTGTGGGTGCTGGGGGGGGGATATGGGGGGGCTATAGGGGGGGGGGATGGGTGCTGGGGGGGGGTCCTATGGGTTCTGGGGGGGTCCTGTGGGTGCTGGGGGGGGGGTCCCATGGGTGCTGGGGGGTTTTGGGGTGTCTGGGCTGTTTTGGGGTGCCAGGGAGCTTTTTGGGCTGTTTCTGGGTGTTTCTGGGTGTTTTGGGGTGTTTTGGGGTGTTTCTGGGGTGTTTCTGGGTGTTTTGGGGTGTTTCTGGGGGGTTTTGGTGTATTTCTGTGGTGCCAGGGTGATTTTTGGGGTGGTTTTGGGGTATTTTTGGGTGTTTTGGGGTGTTTCTGGGCAGTTTTGGGGTGGTTTTGGGGTGTTTCTGGGGTGTTTCCGTGGTGCCATGGTGATTTTTGGGGTATCTTGGGGTATTTTGGGGTGTTTCTGGGGTGTTTCTGGGGTTTTTCCGTGGTGCCAGGGTGATTTTTGGGGTGTTTCAGGGTGATTTTTGGGGTGTTTCGGGGTGTTTTTGGGGTGCAGACGAGGACGAGTGCCGCTCCCGCCTCTGTTCCCATTTCTGCTCCAACTCCCCCGGATCCTTTTCCTGTCGCTGCCTCCCGGGATTCCAGCTCGGACCCGACCGACGCAGCTGCCTGGGTCACAAACCCCCCCCCGGGACCCCCCTGGGACACCCCAAAACCCCTGGAATCCCCCCAAAACACCTGGGAGCCCCCCAAACCCCAGGGACCCCCCTGGGATCCCCCCCAAAACCCTGGGACCCCCCCCTGAATCCCTGAGATCCCCCCTGGAACCCCCCCAAACCCCCTGGGACCCCCCAAACCCCAGGGACCCCCCTGGGACACCCCAAAACCCCTGGAATCCCCCCAAAACCCCTGGAATCCCCCCAAAACACCTGGGAGCCCCCCAAACCCCAGGGACCCCCCTGGGATCCCCCCCAAAACCCTGGGACCCCCCCCTGAATCCCTGAGATCCCCCCTGGAACCCCCCCAAAACCCCAGGACCCCCCCAAATCCCTGAGACCCCCCCCCCTGAATCCCTGAGATCCCCCTAGGACTCCCCCAAACCCCCTGGGACCCCCCAAACCCCAGGGACCCCCCCTGGGACTCCCCCAAATCCCTGAGACCCCCCCCTGAATCCCTGAGACACCCCTAAATCCCTGGGACCCCCCAAACCCCAGGGACCCCCCCTGGGACTCCCCCAAATCCCTGAGACACCCCTAAATCCCTGGGACCCCC
>JALBCY010000211.1:0-19893 GCA_023079485.1 Archilochus colubris | reverse complement strand
TGAACCCCAGGATGTTGGAGCTACCTAGGCTTGAGTTCAGTTCATAGAATCATAGAATTGGCTGGGTAGGAAGGGACCTCAGAGATCATCAACTCCAACCCTTGAACCACCGTTGCGGTTGCTAGACCATGGCACTGAGTGCCACATCCAGTCTCTTTGGAAATAGCTCCAGGGATGGAGAATCCACCCCTTCCCTGGGCAGCCCATTCCAATGGCTGATCACTCTCTCCACAAAGAAATTCTTTCCAATCTCCAACCTAAACTTCCCCTGGCACAACTTAAGACCATGGCCTCTTGTCTTGCTGAGAGTTGCCTGGGAAAAGAGCCCAACCCCCCCCTGGCTCCAACCTCCTTTCAGGGAGTTGTAGAGAGTGATGAGGTCTCCCCTGAGCCTCCTCTTCTCCAGCCTCAACACCCCCAGCTCCCTCAGCCTCTCCTCACAGGATCTCTGCTGGATCCCTTCACCAGCCCAGTTGCCTCCTTTGGACTTGCTCCAGCACCTCAATCTCCTTCCTGAACTGAGGGGCCCAGAACTGGACACAGGACTCAAGCTGTGGCCTCACCAGTTTATCTATTGCCCAGCCACCACTGCAATGCAGCCTCTACAAAAAGTTCATCTATTAGAAAGAGGAACTCAAAAAAAATAGGTCAGCTATAAAAAGAAGCCAGCACATATTAGGGGATGGAGATTTTTTTTTGTATAACACTCCAAAAGATTCATGAGGGAGAAGGGTTTTTAAAATATCCTGATCTTAAAAATTAGAATTTCATGCACAGTTCACAGTTCCTATTTCCAGTCCCATCTGTTACAGTCCCTATGACAGGAGAAAATTCCTTCAGTTCACAAGAAATGTGTAAGAATTTGCAGTCACCAACCTTTTTAACAGCAAGCAGACAAAGCCTGACCCAAACCTAGAACAGAGGAGGTGACTGTGCAGTAACATATGAGAGGCCTGGCAGGAGATGGGCTGTTAGTCATGTCTAACCCAAATCCAAATTATTTGCTGTTTGTAACTTAGAAAAAAAAAAAAAGAAGAGAAAAAAAGAGGGAAAAAAAGAGAGGGAAAAAAAGAGAGGGAAAAAAAGAGAGGGAAAAAAAGAGAGGGAAAAAAAGAGAGGGAAAAAAAAGAGGAAAAAAAAAGAGGAAAAAAAAAGAGGAAAAAAAGGAGAGAGAGGAAGAGAGAAGAAGAGAGAGGAAGAGAGAGGAAGAGAGAGGAAGAGAGAGGAAGAGAGAGGAAGAGAGAGGAAGAGAGAGGAAGAGAGAGGAAGAGAGAGGAAGAGAGAGGAAGAGAGAGGAAGAGAGAGGAAGAGAGAGGAAGAGAGAGGAAGAGAGAGGAAGAGAGAGGAAGAGAGAGGAAGAGAGAGGAAGAGAGAGGAAGAGAGAGGAAGAGAGAGGAAGAGAGGGGAAAAAGGAAGAGAGGGGAAAAAGGAAGAGAGGAAGAGAGGAAGAGAGGAAGAGAGGAAGAGAGGAAGAGAGGAAGAGAGGAAGAGAGGAAGAGAGGAAGAGAGGAAGAGAGGAAGAGAGGACGAGAGGACGAGAGGACGAGAGGACGAGAGGACGAGAGGACGAGAGGACGAGAGGACGAGAGGACGAGAGGACGAGAGGACGAGAGGACGAGAGGACGAGAGGACGAGGAAAAGGATGACGAAAAAAGAAAAGAGAAAAAGGGAAAAGGGAAAAAAGAAAAGAAAAAAGGAAGAGGGGGAAGAGGGGGAAGAGGGGGAAGAGGGGGAAGAGGGGGAAGAGGGGGAAGAGGGGGAAGAGGGGGAAGAGGGGGAAGAGGGGGAAGAGGGGGAAGAGGGGGAAGAGGGGGAAGAGGGGGAAGAGGGGGAAGAGGGGGAAGAGGGGGAAGAGGGGGAAGAGGGGGAAGAGGGGGAAGAGGGGGAAGAGGGGGAAGAGGGGGAAGAGGGGGAAGAGGGGGAAGAGGGGGAAGAGGGGGAAGAGGGGGAAGAGGGGGAAGAGGGGAAAAAAGGGAAAAAGGAAAAGAAAAAGCCCACAAGCAAAAGCCCTCCCCTGGCTCCCCATCAATGGAATTGTCATTGCCACATTTAACTGGCCACCTTGTAACTGGTACAAAAATTTATATTTTTTAAGATCACTAAGGCTAGGAACAGGCAGAGCTAGTCTCAGTTTTCAGGGAAATCATTCTCATAATTTATGGCTTGGGGAAGAGGGGCACAAAACAACCAGAATAAGCAAAATGGGTTAATTGTGTCAGAATTAATCATCAGAAAAAAACCCATATCTACAGCCAGCACCTTATGTATCCCAAAATGACCAAGACAGTTGTGCAGGAATAAACACACCATAATTTCTAAAACCTAAACCATTACTAAGCATCAGGTGCTTAACTAAGGTCATTGAAAGTAACATTCAGACAAGAAGTTTATCAGGAGAGACAAAACACTGTACTTTTATCTCCTGGCAAAATAGATCTGTAAAATCGGTCCTTCCTTTTCTTTTCTTCTGGGTTGGGAGGCAAAGGTTTTGAGCCATGGTTTAAAGTCCCAGCATCTTTGCTTCCTGAGCCAATCATGGTGCTGGTGTTTCTCATGGGAGGAGCAGGAGGTTTGTCTTCTGTTTCAACTCCATTGTTAGACATCTTCAGCTGGGGAGGCCGTCACTAGGGAAGAAAAAAAAAAAAAGAAAAAAAAAGAAAGAAAATCTTATTTTTTTTTGTTGACTGGAATCCCACCCTGTTAAACAAAAGACAAGAAGGCATTTGCAGAGCAGGCTGTAACCTCCCAGCAACACAGACCAAGTCTCAGCACAAGAAATTCTACTCAAGCTTCAAACTTTTTGTTAAATTTTTTCTACCTTCCACCTTTTGAGTTACTGAGCAAGGAAAAGCCTCTTCCAGGTTACAGCCAATTCTGAAGCAAAGCCCAGAGCAGAAGCACAAAGCAGGGAGGCAGGGGGAAAAATAAAAGCCAGCAGGGATGTAAGAGAGGAGGCAACAAGATGCTGAGCTCCTAAAACCTCTTATAATAAAACTGGTTACAGGAAAATATAGTAAAATGGTTGGTTATAGTAAAATCTGCACCAAGAGGTTTTATGAGTCTGCAGCACCAGGGTGCAGAGAGTCTGAAGTTTGCACTCAAGGAGTTGGAATGCACTTGGAAGATGCTGAACTGGTTCAGAGGATTCCTGGTTCCTGGATTGCCAGGAAGCTGAACAGGAGCCAGCAGTGTGCCCAGGTGGCCAAGAAGGCCAATGGCATCCTGGCCTGGATCAGGAACAGCGTGGCCAGCAGGGCCAAGGTAGTGATTCTGCCCCTGTACTCAGCTCTGGTGAGGCCACAGCTTGAGTCCTGTGTCCAGTTCTGGGCCCCTCAGTTTAGGAAGGAGATTGAGGTGCTGGAGCAGGTCCAAAGGAGGGCCACCAGGCTGGTGAAGGGACTCGAGCACAGACCCTATGAGGAGAGGCTGAGGGAGCTGGGGCTGTTCAGCCTAAAGAAGAGGCGGCTCAGGGGAGACCTCATCACTCTCTGCAACTCCCTGAAAGGAGGTTGGAGCCAGGGGGGGGTTGGGCTCTTTTCCCAGGCAACTCTCAGCAAGACAAGAGGCCATGGTCTCAAGTTGTGCCAGGGGAGGTTTAGGTTGGAGATAAGAAAGAATTTCTTTATGGAGAGAGTGATCAGGCATTGGAATGGGCTGCCCAGGGAAGGGGTGGATTCTCCGTGTCTGGAGATATTTCCAAAGAGCCTGGATGTGGCACTCAGTGCCATGGTCTAGCAACTGCAACGGTGGTTCAAGGGTTGGACTTGATGATCTCTGAGGTCCCTTCCAACCCAGCCAATTCTATGATTCTTTTAGGAAGAGGCAGAGGTGGCCAGGAAGCCACAGAGCTGTCCCCACAGCTGTCCCCAGGTCCCAAAGCAGCCCCACACAACTCAGGGCACCAGGAAGCTGATTGGGTTTTGTTCTGTTGGAAGAGTTAAAAACAAACAAACACAAAACCAAACAAAAAACCCCAAACAAAACAAAACGAAAAAGAAAATAAAAAGAAACAAAAGAAACCCCAAAAGCAAAGAAACACAAAAGCAAACAAAAAACCACAAAAAACACCAAAAAAACCAAAAACAAAACCCCCTAAAAAACCCCAAACCAAATGACAAAAACACACAAAACCCCAAAAAACCTAAAAACGCACGAAAGAAAAAAAAACAAAAAACAAAAAAGGAAAAAAAAAACGCAAAAAACAAAAACACAAAGATGCCCAAAAAAACAAGGAACAAAAACAAAAACGAGAGTCCACAAAAACCAAACAAAAACCCAACAAAAACAAAGAAAACACAAAAACAAAAACCAAAAAGAAACAAAAAACAAAACCCAAAAAACCCAGAAAAACCAACACAAAAAACCAAAAAAGCAAACAAAAAAACCCCAAAAAAACCCAAACCCAAAACAAAAAACCACAAAAAAACAGAAAAAAAAACACCAAAAACCCAAACCTAAACCCCTATGTCCCCCAAACACACAGACAAATCCTTCAGTAAATAATCCCTGCTGTGTGGGTGTGAAGAGGGAAGCTCAGGACCAGGGTTGGAGATGACCCAGCACCAAGGAGCTGGTTCCACCCAAACGAGCTCAGTGTCAGCCCAGCCTCAGCCTGGCTGCAGCAAGAGCTTTCTGGAGACAGGAATTCCTCTGGATTATGTTCCCAAAAGCAAGTTGGGAGTTAACTGCAAAACAAAGACCAAAGACTGAACACTTTCAGTTTGGGTTTTGGGAGAAAAAGCAGTTGCACAGCTTTACAGATTTCATAAGCAGCAAAGGGAAGATGTTTTGCTCGGGAGGAATTCTTGGGTGGCAGAAAAGTCAAAAGCAGTTTTGCTCTCCAGAAGTGACAAGTTGGGTTACAAAGCCAAGGTTCCTGCTGGCTTCCAGGGAGCTGCTTCTACACAGCCTGAACTCCGGAGGAACTGAACTGGGCCACGCTCCAAATGGATCCCACAACCACACAACCATCCCACAACCACATCATGTTGCCCTGCCAGTCTTCAAAGTCGTCTTCAGCCAATCTGCTGATGCTAAATGGAAAGACTGGGAGCCAGGGCATTTTCAGAGCTGAAGGGAGTTCAGAAAGGCCGGGCCCAGAGAGTGGTGCTGAACAGGGCTGCATCCAGTTGGCAGCCAGTCACTAGTGGTGTCCCCCAGGGATCAGTGTTGGGTCCAGTGCTGTTCAATATCTTTATTGATGATTTAGATGAGGGGATTGAGTCCATCATCAGCAAATTCGCAGATGACACTAAGCTGGGGGGAAGTGTGGATCAGCTGGAAGGCAGGAGGGCTCTGCAGAGGGACCTGGACAGACTGGAGAGTTGGGCTGATTCCAATGGGACGAGGTTTAACACGGCCAAGTGCCGGGTCCTGCACTTTGGCCACAACAACCCCATGGGGAGCTCCAGGCTGGGCACAGAGTGGTTGGAGAGCAGCCAGGCAGAAAGGGACCTGGGAGTCTGGATCGACAGGAAGCTGAACAGGAGCCAGCAGTGTGCCCAGGTGGCCAAGAAAGCCAATGGCATCCTGGCCTGGATCAGGAACTGTGTGGCCAGCAGGTCGAGGGAAGGGATTCTGCCCCTGTGCTCAGCTCTGGTGAGGCCACAGCTTGAGTCCTGTGTCCAGTTCTGGGCCCCTCAGCTCAGGAAGGAGATTGAGGTGCTGGAGCAGGTCCAAAGGAGGCAAGTGGGCTGGTGAAGGGATCCAGCAGAGATCCTGTGAGGAGAGGCTGAGGGAGCTGGGGGTGTTGAGGCTGGAGAAGAGGAGGCTCAGGGGAGACCTCATCACTCTCTACAACTCCCTGAAAGGAGGTTGGAGCCAGGGGGGGGTTGGGCTCTTTTCCCAGGCAACACTCAGCAAGACAAGAACTTCTTTACGGAGAGAGTGATCAAGCATTGGAATGGGCTGCCCAGGGAAGGGGTGGATTCTCCGTCCCTGGAGATATTTCAAAAGAGACTGGATGTGGCACTCAGTGCCATAGTCTAGCAACCGCAACGGTGGTTCAAGGGTTGGACTTGAGGATCTCTGAGGTCCCTTCCAACCCAGCCAATTCTATGATTCTATGATTCTAAGGCAAATGCTGCCTGCAGAAGGTATTCAGCTGCAACACTTTGGAATTTGAGAGCAGCAGTTCCTAAGTTTTTGCCTACCAAGCCACAGTGGGTCTGCAGCTCCACCTTCTCCTCCAGTTATTTGATTCCTAATTTCCTCAGATTTTCTGTTGGAGGGCCAGCAGGATTGGGCATCCCTGGACAAACCTTCAGACACAGGGAGCTTTATCAGAGGTTTTACCCCAGCCCTGCTTCCTCCCAACACAACAGCATGATGGAATTATAAAGGAGAGAGAGCAGCATTTTGGGGGGATGGATTTTAAGGGTGGGATGAGTTTTGGTGTTTGGGTGGGGAGAAATTATCTGTGCATTTGTCAGGGTGTGTTCTGGCATCTCCCAGCACTCCTGCATCAGCCTCGTGCCATTCTCCAGAATTAAACAGGGCAGAGCTAGGTGACAGCTGGGATGCCAGCCTTGAAGTGGTGCAAACGATGACTCTCCCTGTAAGTGGAAAAAAAAGTCTGAACTAAAACCTGACTGGTAAATTTGGCAGTTCTGCTGTGCCCACATCTTGTGCAACCTGGAGATACTGATGAGTTCTGCACATCCCAGAGTCCATGGCTGGTACAGAACAGGCACAAATAAAGCACTGGAAATGACACAAGTGCCACATAAGGAGTGATGCTTAACCAGGAGAAAACAAATGGCTGGGAGGGAGCTAGGAATATGCTGCAAATAATAGGGAAGCAGAAGGAAAATCAATGTTAGCAGCTCTGTGCCTGCCAAATGGTCCTCCCCAAGAGCAGGCACCACGTTTGCAGGGTGCTGCAACACCCTGATTTGCACCCACAGGGGGTTGAATAAAGGGTATCCAAAGATTACCCCCCTTGTCAGAGTTCCCAGAGCTGCAGGAATAGCTGAACTAGCAGGGGACACATCCTCAGAGCAGAGAGGTGAGAACTGGGGCTTGCTGCCTGCTGTCAGAGGCACAGGACTAAGGAGGGGGCAGAGTAAGGTTTATTACACTGGGGAATGAACGCAGCATCAGAGCAAAGGGTAGCACGAGGAAGAGAACAGAGCAGCATGCAGCTCCAGGCTGGAGAAAAATAAGTGAGAAGAGGATGAAAACTTGCCCAGATTACTGGCAGAGACTGGCCTAATGCTGGGGGCAAGGAGATAGAATAACAGAATAAAAAACAACCAAAAAAAAACCCACAACCAAACAAAAAAATTCCACACCAACACACCTACAAAAACATTAAAAAAACCCTCTTGATGTCAGGCATCCTCACTCACAGTTCACCAGTGAATAACCCCAGGGTTGCTTCAATATAAGAGGGTTTTTCAAAGTTCCTCAGTTGGAATGGATAGAGCACTGTTTTACAGCAAGGCCAGAAATGCTGGCAGTACAAGCTCTTGTTTATCTTAAATTATTCCCTGAATAAGCATGTAACTGCTGAGAAGTTACACAGTTTAACAAACAATACTGTTCTACACCTATTTGATAACCCCAACTTTCATCTAGGCCAAGTCCACAGTACACTCTCTCTTTATTTTCTCCATCACTCAAGCTGACAGAGCTTTCTCCTCACCAAAGTCTTATGTTTGGAGATGGTGGGGTGGGAGAAACCTTTCAACCCAACAAATGAAGAGACTGGTTCTACAGAAGTTCTCCCCTGTAAGAGCTCCCTCACCCTAGCCTAGCCAACAGTGCAAATTCTCTTCTTCCTAAAACAATCTCCTGCCAATTCACATCTAAGCAAGGTTTAATGACACACACACACACACACCCCTTCTGTAGACCCTGTTCAAATTCAGAGCACCAGGCAACTCCTTCACCAGCCAGCAGAGCATCAGCTCCATGCCACTGAAGCTCCATCCATCCTCACAGGGATGCAAAGCATCACCGGACTGAGATGCTTCACTTCTGTAGAGCAGCACAATCTGCTCCTAGAAATTCATCTTATCTTGCCATGGTATGATTAGTGCAAAGTGGAAGCAAGGCAACAGCACATGAGCTTCTCAGCTGGAGTCAGATGAGGGAATCCATTTTAGCTGCAGACAGAATTATTCTTAGCTACTATATATATATTAAAATACCAGCACTCAACCCAAACCCTGCAGACACCACTAGGAAGTCACAGACATGATGCAAGACTGCTGTTTCTGCAACCATTTGGGATTACTGAAAGTTTGAATTCACTACTTATGAGAAGTTTTATTACATACTGCAACCTCTGACTCCTGTAAGCCAATTTACAGTGGCCTTCTAATGCTCCCTGCCCTTCCCCATATACTTTTGAAGACCATTAACTAAATTAGATTACCCTGAGTTGAACAGCAGACCTGACAAACTCTCCTTTCACACCTACAGAACACTTCTGCAGAGAGGAAGGAGTGACAGACAACCACACACAAGGGGACAAGAGATCCAGAAAACCACTTGGCAATTCCAAGACTGAGCATGAGATCAGAAGACAGCACCCACGGGTGCCAATGGCAGCATCCAGGAGCTAAGATGATTTCGGGCAACTGGGCTGGTGAAGGGACTCCAGTACAAGTCCTGTGAGGAGAGGCTGAGGGAACTGGGGGTGTTCAGGCTGGAGAAGAGGAGGCTCAGGGGAGACCTCATCACTCTCTGCAACTCCCTGAAAGGAGGTTGGAGCCAGGGGGGGGTTGGTCTCTTTTCCCAGGCAACTCTCAGCAAGACAAGAGGCCATGGTCTCAAGTTGTGCCAGGGGAGGTTTAGGTTGGAGATTGGAAAGAATTTCTTCACGGAGAGGGTGATCAGACATTGGAATGGGCTGCCCAGGGAAGGGGTGGATTCTCCATCCCTGGAGCTATTTCAAAAGAGACTGGATGTGGCACTGAGTGCCATGGGCTGGGAACCACGGGGGGAGTGGATCAAGGGTTGGACTTGATGATCTCTGAGGTCCCTTCCAACCCAGACGATTCTATGATTCTATGATGCAGACATCCAAAGACATCTGCAGAGTTGCATTAAGGAGGCTCCAAATCCTGACATAAGTGCCTGTAATACAGGCACAGGCTCCTGAACAGTTCAGATAGCAGAGCAGGACCTCAACATATGTGGAGCCTTCTGGCACTACCGTGTGTAACAAATGCATAAAGGGGGAAAAAAATTAAAAAAAGAGAGAACAAAGATCTTCTATTTATGTCATTCTTCCTTCTGCTAAACCACATCATTTCAAACCTGATGCTCTAAGTTTCTATCAAGCTGGATGTGTTTTCTTTTCATTCCTTAGCAAGACAGGCAGATGACTGATTGCTAAAACAGAAAGCAATTAATAAGTCAGAGGAGCTGCAACCTACGCTACAGTAGATGCCATAAAGATAACTGTGTCCAATGCATACTAATTACTGGAGTCAACAAGAAAACTCATAAAAGAGCCATCTATAATTCATGCAGTCTGGCAAGACAGTAGCTGTAAGTTACTCACTACAACTTACAGATGAATAAACTACATAAAACAAGAAAGGAGAGAGGGAGATGCTCAGAAACTGGTTTTGCCCTTTCTGCCAAGATGCTATTTTTCTGTTGAACCCAGGGTGAGGAAAAAAAAAAGGCAAGAGTCTTGACCTTCAACTGAGTTGATCCTGATCAGAACAGACATTTTACCTCTGCGCCAGTATCCCTGCACACTTCCACTAGAGATTGCTTGGGTGCACACAGTTAAAATCTCCTCCTTCCTCCCTGCACTGCCCCAGTGGGAAGGAGCAGGAGCCACCCCCTGCTCTGCTCACATTACAAGCACCAGATCCCCATCCCAGTGTGTCACATTTTCATCCAAACCCCAGCAGAAAAATTAATGGCACAGTTCACCAGCTGGGTTTTGACACAGGATGAAAAGACACTCATCTGTTATTTTTCTTTCTTCCTTTACACTTGACTCATGTCAAACCAGTGTCATATTGAAGGAATGGCACTCTACACATCTCCCACCTGCAAAAGAAGCAAGAGGTGCCCTTTTCTTTCACCCCACAGCAGAAAGGATCTGGGACACGGAGCTGTCACAGAAAAGGGCAGCAGCAATACACACACCCTGGGGGAGGACAGACTGATTGACACATTTAGAGGTGATTAAAAAAAAAACAAAACAAAACAAACAGTAACTGCATCTAGCAGTCTCTCCAGCCAGTTACTGCACATCTGAGTGCTGTGCAAGTGTACTCATGAAACAAGAAAAACTCAAGGGCCACCAATGTATCAGTCCAGAACCAACATTCACATATGAATTTAAAAAAAAAAAACAAAACAAAAAAACACCACACAAAAAAACCCAACCAAACAAAAAAACACAGGTTCTCATAGAGTTCTAATAAATAAAGACTTGGAAAACAGCAGTTTGCTCACCTATCCTTTGAATTTACCTGTTAGACCTCTAGAGATGCAGAAATTGCTAAATTAAATCAAACATTAATTAAATCACTACAAACAAGTACACATCTAGAAGAGAATGCATCCAGTGCTACAGCCAGAGTGGGTGGGTGTGAGGAGGGGGGAGACACACGGGCAGATGGCCAACAACTGGTTGCAGTCTTGCTTCACTGCCAGCATCATTTCCATAATGCTGGCCATAAAGGATGCCTGACCAGTAACAACTCACCAGGAATGCTGGAAGACTCCATGACTTGGAAAGCCAAAAGACTGGAGGATCCTCTTACCAAAAAAAAAATAAAAAATCCTTTAGTTCAACTCCAGCTGTTCAGGCTAAATAAAAGAACTGCCAGGTGGGATTCTCCAGCCCATATTTTGCAGGAGGACATGGCCACCACTGCAGTGGGCACTGCTTCTGGGCAGGAGAGCTGCAAAATTCCCTTCCTGGAGAGATGTAGATGCTAACCCATCATAGCCCACAGAAACGCCTCTAACGAAGAACAGCCTAATTATAACCACTCGATCCCTAGCAACGGAGCAGAGTTCTCCTTTCACTCACGTTAAAGAAGCTCCTTTCTGCTTTTGTTTTAAATAACTGAAATCCATCTTTCAGCAGCCTCCAGGGTGTGGGCCCACAGGCACAGGGAGGGTTCCAGGGGCACCAAAGGAGGTCGAGCCCTTTCCACCAGATGAGGTTTGAACCCAAGAGCGCCGAGAGGCAACACCAGATTGAACTGCCAAGCTTCAGCTTACCTGCAGTTGTTTCACAATTCACTGGCAGTGTCAAACAGCAAGGATTTTGCAGTCCCAGCTGTGTCCAAGTGCCAGGAGTAGAGGAGGAACTCGTCCTACTTGTGCTGCAGTCAGGTAGCTAAGGCTTGGAGAGCTGCAGAGCCCAACGCCGGTGGTTCCCATCCCTGGGCAGCAGCAGCAGACTCTTTCTGACCGAGCACTTACCCTACTCTTAAGAGCTTTTAAACAGCCCAAGAGAAATAAAATGCATCCATATTTAAAAAAAAAAAAAAAAAAAAAAAAAAAATCCACACTAAGCCAGAAGGAACCAAGAGTATCGTCTTTAAAAGCTCCCAGCCCACAAATCATCCTCCTTATTTCCTCATCTCCAGTAGTGCTGCCTCCCCTCCCCCAGCTACATGCCTGAACAAGCAAGTTTGCTGTTGCAGATGTCAGGACAGGCTCTGTTTTCCAGCAGGGTACGGAGCAGCCTTGGCTCTGGTTCCACTTCTGCTCCCAGGCAGCCAGAGCTTCAACCGCGCAAGTCAAAGCACCGACTGGAGTTGGAGCTTGCTAAAAAAGCAGGGTGGGAAAAATAAAGGCCTCTTATGTTAGAGCATCCCCAAAAGCCCATGTAAAGCAGGTTTCCTGGAGGAAATCTTGTGTTCCAGAGGAAATGACTAGATGCTGCATAAAGAAAACCATATTAACACAGTTAAAAACACCCTCGCCGCTTTCTTCAGCAAAGTTATTTGGCTCTGAGTCCAAACTACAAATTAGCAACAGCAACCCAAAAGGAGCTGAATCATTAATCATTTCTCCATTCAAAAGTTTCCAATTCAGAAAACGATCGCAGAGCACAGGGCTCAGAATTAAGCCCTGCTTATCCCCTACTGTGGAACAGCTCCCAGGACAACCCACTATTCACCTTTTAAAGGCACGTAGATATTTAGGAAACTGCAGCACGTATGGATGTACCTTGTTAAATGCAGAGATTTGAAATTTGCCATTCAGCAGTGGGAGCAGGGGTAAGAAATATGTCAGCAAACCAGAAGGTTGTCAAGTTCAAGTCACCAACATCCCCCAGACCCAGAGGACACAGTGATCAGCAAACAGCCACGGTAGCAGGAGGTTCGCATTAATCTGTAAAAAGTGAGAGACCTGCAAAGAGGAAACGGGTGTTCTGAAGAGCAAAACTCACCCATCTCCTTTCTCCCTGGGAAACTATAGGGCAAGAAGACAACAAGAGCATCCTTAGCCAACAGAGCCATCCCGGAGCCTCAATTAGACTGAGGGGGGAATGCTGCAACAGTTGAGCGCTAATTGGAAATGCAAACTTCTATCACCAGAGTAGCACTTGCTCCCATGTGTAGCCCCATTGTGCTGCCTGCAGCTAATGAAGGAGGAAGCCCCATGCTCCACAGTATTTATGTAATGACTTGCAAAGCTGTCACATCCCCTTAATTGCTAGCGAGGGGGGTTTCATCCTGGCGGTAGTTTTCAATTAAAAGAAAATCGCAGAGATTGCTTCAGTTTCACATCGCTTCGTTGGAGTTTTGGTTCTTCTTCAAAGCTGGGGAAAGAGGAAGAATGAATAATTCTCCCAAGACAGAACGAGTTCTGCATCAAACATGAGGTTTTTGCAGACAAGCTGAATTAAGAGACACGGAAAGCACAGTCAAATACCCAGAACTGAAAGCTAATTTAGCATCAGGAAAGACAAAGAGTCTGAGAACTGCACATAAATCTGCTTCAAGTTTGCAATGATTAAGCCTTCAATTATGATACATGGTAATGTTCTTAAAAGCACTTTGTTTAAAAGGGAAATTGAAAAAGTTTAAGGTAGCTTAGGGATTCCACCTAACTGAGCTTTCACAGCAGAGTCTCCTTTGCTGGTAGAGCATCAGAACTGTGATTACAGTTCCAGAGGCTGAGAAAACTGGGTCTGTTCAGCCTTGAGAAGAGAAGGCTTAGGGGAGACCTTATTACAATGTCCCAGTACTTAAAGGTGGGGCTACAAAGAAGATGGAGACTCCTCATTTACAAGGAGTCACACAGACAAGACAAGGGGCAATGGGCACAAGTTGCTCCCGGGGAGATTCCAATTAAACACAAGAGCAAAAATTTTCCCCATGAGGACAGTCAGACATTGGAATGGTCTCCCAGGGGTTTCCCTGGGAGAAGTGGTGGATTCCCCCACTTTGGCAAGTTTGAAGTCTTGGACCAGATGATCCTTGAGGTCTCTTCCAACCTGACATGCTCTGATTTTACAATTTGCCACCCAGCAAAAGACCCCATGGTACCCAGTTTGTAATCCCAGAATGTACAGAAGGAAGTGTAGTGAGGATGCTGTGGTGTGGTCTCGTGTTCTTTACTTGTACCAACTGGACTGCAGAGCATTCACTAGTCCAAGAATCATTGTTTCATTTAATGAGTTTGTTTTTAAGAGGTACCTTCAAGCCTTTTATCACATCATTTCCTAGCATCCCCATCACACTTACTGTGTGTCAGTAAAGCAAGCTCTATAGGACTGTTACAAAGGATCTGCTGTTTCTGCAATTTATTATGACACAACTCCACATTAGCACTCAGTTAAATAAAGCCCATGAGCCAAATGAACTATTTTTAATCCACTGAATAAAAGGCAATGTAAGAACATCAATTATTACAGTCGCAGGCCCATTTTAAGGCACTATGTAATTAGGAGTAGGAGTTAATAAAAGGAGCAGAAATAGTAGGCAAGGTTTTCCTCAACTTCTTTGGGCAAATCTTTCTGGGGCATGGATGTTCTCATCCTGTGTTCTTGCTATGGTTACCTAAGCAGCTTGAAGCAGGACACGTGGATCTTCTCTGCTACCTATTTAAACCTCCCTCAATGCAGTGGAGACTGACAGAGCTCCTGTACACAGCTCTGGCAGCACCTGCAGCAATCCTTTCCTTCTTTCAATCCAGCTCCCAATGGACAAGCATCTACATCATAAAATTAGCAGCAATGTGAGCTGCAGCTTCAGCAGAATTTGGATTTCACTGATGGATGGACTGCCAGTATGCATGTTTTATTCATCTCAAGACTGCCTTGTCAGGCTGGTTGCATCTCCCCTCCATACTTCAGATGCTAAAAATCATTTTATGGTCACTACTGAGCAGCCAAGCAGTTTTATTGACAGTGTTGTCCCTTTTCTGAGGGACAGCCAAAACTCACCAGATTTCCAAAATCAAGACAACAGCCAAAAACTAATGTTCTAGGAAGCTGTTCAGTACAGTATTCCCTCCCACTGCTGTAAGTCACCTTGCTGGATCCCATGGCTACACCTCCTGCTGAGGTCACTGGGATGTGAAGCAGCTTTCCTATGAGAGCACAGCACACAGGAGACCAAGATGCAGTTTTCTGATTAATCTTCCTTAATTAAGATTCAAGGAGGTTCCTGCTACCTACCCATAAGCCCAAAGCTCCCTTACTGTTCAGGCATTCAAACCAATTCTCATGTCAGCATCCACCCCAGTTTCCCTGCACACAGCCCATCTCTTCTTTTATAAATCCAAGACAAAAGAGTATAAAATGAGATGATAAATTCTGCAGTTTCACCTTTACACTAACAGCTCTGTTTGCCACAAAACTCAGAGCAGTCAGTTTTGGGAACTGCTATTTCACAGCCCCCAAGAAATACTGGTCTTGGTGTCCCTGAGTATACACAGAAGGAACACATAAGGCTTCAATTCCTAAACCAATTTTGCCTCATGTACAGAGCATGACCTGATGGTTTCAGTGACCTATCTGCTTTTCCACTCTTTCTTTCCAGACATTTGCTTTGAGCTGAGTTTCCACCAATTCTGGATTATTCTCCTACTGGTAGGCTGGAATTTGCAGGTGCTGATGCACAACCTCCCAAGATACACACATGTGTCTGCTTTTGTTTTTAAAAGTTATTTCAGGATGGAAATAACTTATTTTTCTGTTAACACTCTTCAATGTATATCTACTTTTATGTGAGGACCTTAAATATTCTACTTTAACAAAAGCCTCAGAGTTTTAATTTTTCTGTTGCTCTGTTAAAACATCAGAAAACAGACATTCAAGTTTGTGCTAGGTCCTTTTTTGCTTTAAAAATAGAAGTTGGATTTGAGCCCAATACATATTCTTTAAACTTCTAGCATGGTTTTGATTTACATCTTCATAGGTGAAACTTCCCCTGAGGGTTTCAATGCTTAATACAATTAAAAATCTGCAAACCCCTAATGCTTTGGTTCTGACAAAGCTGAACTGAGGTTATCTCAAAATCCTAAATTGTGATTTTTTTTTTTAAAAGGGTTCTCAAAATGTAGCCCTGAGCAAATCAGCCCCCAGTCTGTCATTTGAATATGTTCTGTTATCAGCAGACATCTTCTGCTTCAGACCCAAGATGCTGAACAGTCTCCAGCCACTGCTATGCTGGCTCCTAACCTTCCTCTTCCCCTTGGAGCATCTGTATGCTGGATATTTCCTCAGAGATTCATTAACTGCTCCTTCCTCAAAGGCTGTGGTTATTGGCATTTTTCTCAGGCTGCATTTCTAAGAGCTTAAAAGACCTGTCAGGACAGAGAAATAAGTAAATACAGAAAAATATCAATTCATCATGCTCTTTGTCAAGACATAAAGAGGAGACCTAAGTTGTGGCAAATCTCTTTAAAGACTATTTTCTGTCTTGCATGCCTGTGTGTCATTTACACAGCATTTCACACTCTCTTATAATGTCAGTGTCCTCAGAGGCAGAGCTTGAATCAGAATAATGGTATCACTAATTCAAGAGGCAATTAGATCAAATAACAACAAACCAGAGCTGAATGTGTGCTGAAAACAATCTAGTGAGAATTCTATTTTAATTAAAAATCCACCAAATAACCCTATTATCCCAAAAATTGCTTTAGAGTTGTTTCCAATCCAGCACATCTTTTTTTAAGTCTTTCAGTTCCACACCCAGAAATTGATTGAAAAAAACCACTATAAACCACCAGAATGGTCCTTTCTGTACAAGTTCCCTTCCAATTGGGGAGCTCAGAAAGGTACAGAAATAAATTATTTGATGTCAATAAGCCACTTGCTAAGCCACTTTTAAAAAGTCACGAAAAGAAAACCAGTAAAATAAAAGAAGCAAACATCTCAAGCCAGTAAATACAGTTTTCCCATGCTTCACCCCACTACCTGCAAACATTGCCTCAACAGGCACCTCTTATTTCCTCATATTTCCACCCTTTTGCCTCCTTTGTCAAAAAGAAATATCCATCTTTTCTACAGCTGCACAATTTACATGATTTTTTTTTTTTAAAAGAGAAAAGAAATATTTGAAAAATCATCTTTCATTCCTGGATTTGCTCTCACATGCTCTCTGGGGCCCTGCTGCCTAACAAGAATTTTATCCCTGGGAGAGAGCAGCAGCAAAGTCAGCAGAGCTGCCAGGGCCAGTTACCTGCAAGTGTCACTGAGCTGGGGTCTGAAAGAAAGCAGCAGCATTGCAGAGGCAGAATCATAGAATCACAGAATCATAGAATTGGCTGGGTTGGAAGGGACCTCAGAGATCATCAAGTCCAACCCTTGATCCACTACTGCTGCAGCTACTAGACTATGGCACTCAGTGCCACATCCAGTCTCTTTGGAAATAGCTCCAGACATGGAGAATCCACCCCTTCCCTGGGCAGCCCATTCCAATGCCTGATCACCCTCTCAGTAAAGAAATTCTTTCTAATGTCCAACCTAAACCTCCCCTGGCACAACTTGAGACCATGGCCTCTTGTCTTGCTGAGAGTTGCCTGGCAAAAGAGACCAACCCCCCCTGGCTCCAACCTCCTTTCAGGGAGTTGGAGAGAGTGATGAGGTCTCCCCTGAGCCTCCTCTTCTTAGGCTGAACATCCCCAGCTCCCTCAGCCGCTCCTCACAGCATCTCTGCTGGATCCCTTCACCAGCCCAGTTGCCTCCTTTGGACCTGCTCCAGCACCTCAAGCTCCTTCCTGAGCTGAGGGGCCCAGAACTGGACACGGGACTCAAGCTGTGGCCTCACCAGAGCTGAGTACAGGGGCAGAATCCCTTCCCTGGACCTGCTGGCCACGCTGTTCCTGATCCAGGCCAGGATGCCATTGGCCTTCTTGGCCACCTGGGCACACTGCTGGCTCATGTTCTGCTTCCTGGCAATCCAGACTCCCAGGTCCCTTTCTGCCTGGCTGCTCTCCAGCCACTCTGTGCCCAGCCTGGAGCTCCCCATGGGGTTGTTGTGGCCAAAGTGCAGGACCCGGCACTTGGCCTTGTTGAACCTCATCCCATTGGAATCAGCCCAACTCTCCAACCTGCCCAGGTCCCTCTGCAGAGCCCTCCTGCCTTCCAGCTGATCCACACTTCCCCTCAACTTAATATCTGGTACAGTACAAAGTGTGCAGAAATAAATATATATATATATACCCAGACACACACATGTGAATGCACATGTGTGTGTCTACAACTTCCACCAGCCAAAGGAAGAAGATGTAAAAAAAAAAAAAAATTAAAAGATAAAGCTCAATACACACCTCTGAGTTCCTATAATTTGGATTATTACTTGGGTAATTTAGATAAATATTGGATAATTTGGATAATTATTTGGATAATTCCTATAATAGTTACTTCTCTAAGTTCACCTACACCAGATCTTGGTTGTACCAACTGGAATCCATACGAATTTATAAAATCAACCAACCCCTCTCAAGGTATACAAATAAGGTTGCTGCTTAAATCTGTATTGACCTCATGCACAGAGGTTATTCAGCCACCACCACTCATTATGTGGAAATACACTTGGGAACTCAATGATAAAAGAAAACCATGATAGATCTTGAGCAAATTTCCTTTTCCAAGACACTTGTTGGAGTGGGAAGCTGGGCAGCTCCAAAAGGGTTAACCTCACCATTCCTCTTTAGGCTTGTGCTGAAAAAGAAGAGATTCAAGGTCTTCCAATTCCAGAAATAGAAATCCTCCTCTGCAGAGGTTTGATTCTACCAGGTCACCACATAGAAGACAGTGGTGCGTCCCCAATCATCTCCTGCACTATTCCTCCTACTGCTGAGCCCAACTCAAATTCCAAATGTTTACTGGGAGGCAAAGAAGATGCCCAGAGATCTAACGTAAGGAAATTTCTGAAACACTTGGAATATCTTAATTTTATTTATTTTCAGCACTTGGGTGCATAAATCCAAGGAATCATAGAATCATAGAATTAGCCGGGTTGGAAGGGACCTCAGAGATCATCTAGTCCAACCCTTGACCCACCGGAGCAGTTGCTAGACCATGGCACTGAGTGCCACATCCAGTCTTTTTTTAAATGTCTCCAGGGACGGAGAATCTACCACCTCACCGGGCAGTCCATTCCATAGCCTAATCACCCTCTCCGTGAAGAAATTCTTTCTAATATCTAACCTAAACCTCCCCTGGCACAACTTAAGACTGTGTCCTCTTGTCTTGTTGAAGGTCGTCTGTGAAAAGAGTCCAGTTCCCACCTCGCTACAGCCTCCTTTCAGGTAGTTGCAGACAGCAATGAGGTCTCCCCTGAGCCTCCTCTTCTTCAGGCTGAACAGCCCCAGCTCTCTCAGCCTCTCCTCATAGGGCCTGTGCTCGAGTCCCTTCACCAGCCTGGTTGCCCTCCTTTGGACCTGTTCCAGGACCTCTACATCCTTCTTAAACTGAGGGGCCCAGAACTGGACACAGTACTCGAGGTGTGGCCTCACCAGCGCTGAGTACAGGGGCAGAATCACTTCCCTGGACCTGCTGGTGACGCTGTTTTTGATACAGGCCAGGATGCCATTGGCCTTCTTGGCCACCTGGGCACACTGCTGGCTCATGTTCAGTTTCTTGTCAATGCAGACTCCCAGGTCCCTTTCTGCCACTCTGTGCCCAGCCTGGAGCTCCCCATGGGGTTGTTGTGGCCAAAGTGCAGGACCCGGCACTTGGCTGTGTTGAACCTCATCCTGTTGGAATCAGCCCAACTCTCCAGTCTGTCCAGGTCCCTCTGCAGAGCCCTCCTGCCTTCCAGCTGATCCACACTTCCTCCCAGCTTGGTGTCATCTGCGAATTTGCTGATGATGGACTCAATCCCTTCGTCTAAGTCGTCGATAAAGATGTTAAACAGAACTGGGCCCAATACTGATCCCTGGGGGACACCACTAGTGACCAGCCGCCAACTGGATGCA
This sequence comes from Archilochus colubris, assembly GCA_023079485.1. Lineage (NCBI taxonomy): Eukaryota > Metazoa > Chordata > Aves > Apodiformes > Trochilidae > Archilochus > Archilochus colubris. The sequence goes on along the minus strand of JALBCY010000211.1, from coordinate 522 downwards.
GCCCCGTTCACCACCACTCTCTGGGCCCGGCCCTCCAGCCAGTTCCTAACCCAGCACAGGGTGCTCCTGTCCAAGCTGTGGGCTGACAGCTTTTTCAGGAGAATGCTGTGGGGGATGGTGTCAAAGGCTTTGCTGAAATCCAGGTAGACCACATCCACCGCCTTCCCCTCATCCACCAGACGGGTCACCTGATCATAAAAGGAGATCAGGTTGGTCAGGCAGGACCTGCCCTTCCTAAACCCGTGCTGGCTGGGTCTGATCCCTTGCCCATCCTGCAGGTGCTGTGTGATTGCACTGAGGATGATCTGCTCCATGACCCTGCCAGGCACTGAGGTCAGGCTGACGGGCCTGTAGTTTCCCGGGTCCTCCTTCCGGCCCTTTTTGTGGATTGGCGTGACATTCGCCAACTTCCAATCGTCTGGGATGTCCCCAGTGAGCCAGGACTGTTGGTAGATGATAGAGAGAGGCTTGGCGAGCTCTTCTGCCAGCTCCCTCATCACTCTTGGGTGGATCTTGGGTGGA